>UELX01000223.1:0-101698 GCA_900480035.1 Eupelmus urozonus | reverse complement strand
AATTATTCCCTCGGGTAATTACTGCCCTCGGGAATAATATACGACTTTACTCCCTTGGTGCATAATGTACTATTATATCCGAACAAGCGATAAAGTAATCCGACAACTCACCATGCCTCCCACTAAAACTACCCATACCTTCATTTCTTTCCCAAACGCAATTCCAAAGTACCCCCAAAACATCAACAACCAATCCACAAAACAATAAAAAAAATTACATTTCCTCAGCAAGCTCGTTAACAGCCTGCAAGCTCATCTTATTCGTAGGGCAAACAGCAATCCCAGGAAAATCGACGTCGCGAGCCGGATAGCTGTCCGACTCCATCGTCGTGACGGTGGGGCTGTCTTTGTAGTCGCTCGTCAGTCTCATTATCGTCACGATCATGCCCAGAAGAAAGACCAGCTTCACCGCGATCTGGACTTTTCTGTAAAAGCATTTTTTTTTCGTCAGGGCAGTCGATGTAGCTTGACGAGGAGGGATGCAGCCTCCGCGGTGTGAATTATTGAGGGATTATCGACGCGGCGCGCTAATTTTGAAGAACTTGAAAGATTTATACGGTCGAAGGGATAGATAGATTTGCTTAATTTTTAGCCTTTCTTGGAGGCTGGAAGGATCGATAGGTGAGCCGCGATTCTGCGATTCTTGCGCGGTTCGAGATTTAAATATTTTTTACAGTAGAGAATGCAGTTGTAATGATAGATTTTTAATTTATAAATGTATTTATGTAAAAGGAAATGTGTGCAAATTTTTATTTTGAACTGAATTTTATTAAATTGTAATCAATATAACATTTTTCGAATAAAAATTTAATAAATTAATCCTAATTGTTGATATTTTATTAAGTTCTGACTAAGTCCTAACTTATTAGGCATAATTTATTGCAACAACTATATCAATAATAATGATAAAGTAACTTCCAAGTAACGTCCAATTCTTACAAAGCAGATGACTTAAAATTTAAAAGCAAGATAAATGTTATTGTTTCAGGTCATAGTCATACTTTCACACAAATTTATAATTTGAAAGTCAATTTTTAGTGTAATAATCAATAGACAAATTTTTTTATAACTATTGCACTTTATATTATAACTAATCCATATCGATGCTTCAAACGTAAAAAAGAAATCAAACAGTATTGTGTATACGAGGCAGAAATAATATATAAAGTTTGGAAAAAATCAGTATCTTAAAAAATTCACCTTGTTTTAAAATAAAACTATAAAAATCAGAAGGTAAGTTAAACTAAACTTTAGATTGCCAAACTAAACTTATAATTAATTTTAAACAATTGTTATTTCTACAAATTTAAAAAAAAAATAAAATGAAAAAATGACAAAGTGATTTAGTTTAAAGTCCTTAAATTCCGATTCACCCACCTCCTGATTATACACCTATAATTAACCTGCCGCCCACACCCGAAAAAATCATCAAACCACAATCACCTGCTGATCTTCGGCTCGAACAACAAATCGAACCACTGCTCCCTCCAGCTCAACACCTCATTGCTAACCGATCGCTTAAAGCTCCAGCTCAAGCGACTCGCTCCTCGAGCTACCTTCTCCATCGTCCCGATCGCCATCCTCCTCGCAACAACCTCGCATATATATACCTACAAGTACCCACCTACCCTCGAATTAATTCACAACCAAACTGACACCCGAGCGCGAGTTTCGCGGGTATATAGAGAGAAAAAGTCAAGCGCGCGTTTTAAGCATTCATAAGCGAAGCGTGTAACTCGCTCGCGCGAAGGGTAATAATTCATTAAGGGGGGAGGTGTAACAAGGCTGGAATATACGAGTTATGCCGAAAAATACGGGGGTATTATTATCCTTGTGGCCTGTCGCACGCGAAGGCTGGACAAGTTGGTTTGAAAGTGGAGAATGGTGAGCTGTAAAGTTTTCAGAGATGGGGATTGATATAGGCGAACGGTGTTGGATGAGGCGGGAATTGTTGATGTGGTTTGTGAGAATTAATAAGCGTGGAATGGAGATAGGATGTTTAGATGCGGATCTGTTGAGGGATTTTTTTTTGGCTTTGTTGAGGGGGTAAAAGTGAAGGTGTTTTGATGGAAATAAAAAAATTTTTTTAGATGTAAGTATGAAAAAGTATGATGTTTTTAAATAATTATTGTAAAAAATTAAGTGTTTTTTTTTATAATGTACGAATTAATAAATGGTACATTAGAAAATGTTCATTTGAAGAGATAGTATTATATAGTTTGTTGTTAAAATTCATTCAAAGGGTTGTAACAATCAATTTGTTATTTATAAAATTTAATATATATATATGTATATATATATATATAAGATAACGTCGTCGAATAATTTTGCTAAAAATTATTTTTAAACTTGAAAAAACATGCACCTAAAATTTTAGATTGATTCACAGTTTAGATCTTCAGAATTATTTATTCAAAGTTCACTAGTTTTACACCAATATACAGAGAAATAATAATTTTTGTAAAAGTATTTTTTTAAATAAATTTAATTTTTTCCAAAATTTTGTATCTTTATCTTATCTTTGAAATTATATAAGCAACAAAACAAAAATTACGAAACAACCTCTTTCTAATTTTAAATTGTAGTTTTATATAAGGAAAAATAAATGTAAACTTAGAGTATCAATTATTTAACATATTTATAATTAAACTTTCGATATTTTAAATATTCTACTGCAGAATATAAGTACATTTATTGTCCATACAATGATCAATTTTATTTTATCAGCTTATTTTTATACTAATTTTGAGGAAATATACAATATGAACAAGCGATTTTTTAAGTCGATATATAAAATCTTTGAAGATACTTAACAAGTCTATATTTACATATCTAAATTACTATATCCATAAAACCGACGTTGGACTAGTGTACAAAGTGCCTGTAACATTTAGACATATATAGTTAAAAATTAATACTTTTAAATATCAAATCTCTTTTAATCAAATGCAACTTACCTATAGAAAAAAGTTATAAAAAAACATTTTATTATCAAACAGTTTTCTATGCAGGTCGACATCAAATCAACTTCTTAAATAACACAGTTGATGCAGTCACAAAATGTATTAATTTTAATAATTATATTTGTTATATAAAGATCGATTGCATGTAAACAGTAACATTGATATTATGAAGTATCTTCAGCTTTTAATTTCTGTTGTTTCTTTAATTCTTCCTCAAACATAGGTTTCCAAATATAAATTCCACCAATGGTACCGAGTGCAATTGTTAAATACACTTGCCACTTTGGTACTCTCCGAGACAACATTTTTATATAGAAAGTTTCGCTTTTTCTTGTAAATACTCAAAATTCTTTTGCAAATGGGATAACCTAACCTTTCCAGTCCAAATATATATGGGAGTAAAGCAGACGGGAAATCGAGGTAAGTGCGAAATCTACTTTACCCGATCAGTATGGTATAGTTTATTACAGAACGGGATATATATCATCGTACAGATATAAAGGTGTATATATATGAATATACACATATATAGTACCTATCGAAAAAATCATTGTTGGGAATCATGTATATATTATTATCGAATAACACATATTATTTAAGACAATATTAAAACTGCTTGTTGTTAAAACTTACGCTTTTTATTATTTTTTTTCGTAAATTAAAACTATGATTTAGAATCATAATTTTTAAAATTTTCTAAAATGCTTTGCATCTAGAAAACAAAAAACTTCCACAATGTGTTCGCGCGAAGAGTACTTAGAAAAGTACACATGCAAAAACGCGAAAAATAGTTTACTGTGATCGCTTTTTTATCAAAGAGATAATATCTGTTCAAAAGGGAAAATTTTTTATTCAGAATAAGATATAATTTTCTAATATTTTTTTGAATGTGTTTATAACTGGCTAAGAGAAAACAGATTAAAAAAATATCGAATTCAATTAAATGGGAGACATGTAATTAACAGATCCTAAGAAAAAAAAAGGATTTCTCACAAATCGTGTCAAAATTTCAAAGCCAAAACCAATTCACATGAATTTTCTCCGCTTATCTACCCCCTACATTAAAAAGAAACATTCAAAACGATCATAAAGAAAGTTTGTAAACACTCACAGAACTCTTTGGTAACGTCTCAATCGACTGCTGTCGCCGCTGCATCGTAAAATCCTGTATCTTTCCAATATCTATTCCAGACCAAACGTTCAAACTCAAAACATTCGAACCTACAAACAAACAAACACACGTATAAACTAAGTAGAAAGTACATACACCTCGGGAGAAAAATTTTTCATCAAGCACTGACCCGCCACACGCGCGAATCAAAACAGAGCTTCTCAATTCCAACTACCCCCAGTCAACAGGTCCCTACACGAGCACGACTGCCTCTCATTGGTCAGATTAGCTCGAGCGCCAAAAGTCCGCAAGTGAAGACCGGCAAAATTCATAGTCAGTCAGCGCTGGCGCGTCGAACGTCGTACTTATATTAGCCGAACGCTAATCTTTTGTTTTTTTTTTACGCTATACTCCGCGCATCCAGGCTGCGTAATTGTTGCTGGGCTGGAGAGAGCTATTTGCGGAGTGGATTTAGAGTGAGCTATATAAGTGCAGTGAGTATTTTTTTTATTGTATGCCTAGATTAATTTTTAGATTGCGAATATAGATAAAAAGGGTATAGGAGTTTTTAAAAAGAGAGTAATTTCGAGTGTTATTTATACTTTGATAATGTTGAAACGAGAACGCGTTGTGACAAGTCTTTCGGTTTGGAATTTCGCGGATTCTTCGTTTAACCTAAGGGTTATTCACTTGTTTTCAAAGCGCATAAACATGTGAAAAATATTCTAAGAATTTCTGTGCAGTGGAATATTTTCGAAAAGTACATTGGAGGACTTTTTAGGCAGTGTAAATTTAAGTGATGTATGAATTCTGATTATTTATGATTTTATTTCTATTAGAATTTTAGAATTTGCAGAGTGATTATGCAAATGAGGAATAATAATTGAGAATTAAAATTACTTGTAAGAAAGTTTATAAATATCTAAAATAATAACGTAAGTGTAACATATTTGGAAACAGTATCAGGCAAATTTTATCTTTCTAATGAAATTCTAATTTTAATTTTTTCTAATGAAAGTAATATTTTTAATTATTAGAGTATTAGTAATTTAAAATGTTTTAAAAAGTCAAAATTTAAATTAGATTTTTTTAATATAATTATCTAAATTTTTTAAATTCAATTATCTAATTTTTTTTATATTTTTTAACAGGTACAGCTTTTAATATGTCGGACGAAAGTGCACTAAATATGGTTATTGAGCCTGATTGGCCTGGTATGCTTGAATTGTTGTCACAAGCAGACCTTCCCACAGACCTGCCAAAGAAAAAAAAAGAGTAATACTGTTTAAACAAAAATTTTATTTTTATCCTCATTTTTATTACAATATTATTATAAAATATTTATTTAATAATGAATTTTCAGAAAAGCAACGTTTGAACAACGTGAACTCCTTCTAGAATTTATCTGTGAGAATCCAGAAATGGTCACTCATAGTAGTACAAGAGCAAGCGAAGTAAGTTATAATTAATAAAAGAATGAAAGTATTATTAAAACTGTAATTAAATTTTATTTTTAATATATACCTCTATTTTTCAGAAAGCTCTTTGGGAAGATTTGAAGGATAAACTGAATTCATTAAAACCAGAAAGATCATTATTATCATGGAGGATTGTAAGTCATAACCACCATTAATATTACCATTAAATATGATTCAATATGTTTAATTACTTATTTTAATAAATTATTCTTTTCAATGAAGTTTTGGAATAATTGGTGTACTAGTCTCAAAGAGAAACCTGAAGCTGCACTAACTATGATAGACTACAAGTTGAAAAAGTTTCTGGCACACATTGAATGCGGAACGGATAGTAAAGAAAAGAAAAATGTTAAAAGAAAATTATCGCTAGAAGAAATTACTGACAGATTAAGAGAAATAGAATCTGAGAAAAGGGAGTTGAAATTAGAAATAGACGAAATTGACTATAAAATTTTAAGGTATAAAACTACATTAAAGGAATTAAAAGCAGAATCTGCTGAGAAAAGAAAAAGGGAGAAAGTTCTTTGTTCTATGAAAACTTGCCTTTTCCAGAAGAGGCAAAAGTTAATAGAACCAGATACAGAGGATAATTTTGTTAGTGATCAATTAAGTCCATTGAAAGCTTAACAAAAAAATGAAGATTAAATCTAAAATCTAAAATGACATTTTCTATTTTTTAAGCACTTTAAGTACAAATTATTCAACTAATGAATAAGGTCATCTTTTTTACATTTTATGTATTTATTATAAATAAATTTTAATAAAGTTTGAATTAAATTTTATTGACCAGTATTAATTTTATTAAATATATACTTAAAATATGTTAAAAATATTTGAATTTGACTATATGCTTGTAAGATCGATAAAGTAGAAATTTTCACATTTATGCTATGCAAGTGTAACCTAATCTTACTCTTATTGTCATATTACTGTTTAGTCTGCAGTTCTTCTTTGATAACGACATTACTTAGCAATCCTACTTGGATATTTTATTTGAAACTTCGGTATGCATGCCATTAAGATTAATGCAAAAAATGTAGCATTCATTATTTTATCTATTCTCTCAACAACCATAAAGCAGACTTACACTGGTCAAAGTGGTAAGCATTTTTTCTTAAATTTTGTTGGTTATATATTAAAATATTAATGTTGCTGTGTAGTTAATTTTTATAATTTATTAATAAGTTTTTTAAAGATTTATAATGTATTTAATCTTATATTTGTTTTTAGAATCTGTCTCAAATTATGCTATGAATGTAAATTCTACACCAGCATTAGGAAATAAAAAAGTGAGTTATAAAAAATTTATGATTATTTTCATATTAGAAATCAGACCTTAACGCTTTTGTTCGATTGTCAGGATGAATTTCTCTTAGGCTTATGTGTGGCTGGAACGCTGTGTTCCGAATTAGGTGCAGAATGTCTAACATGTACTTTGAAACAAAACTGTATCTATGGTCAATCTTATAAAGCTGACTGTTCTGTGAAGAGTCAAGTTGATTGTGTGGTTAGTATTGTCTAAATAATTTTAACATTTATTTCTAAAAAATTTTTTATTTAAGGGATACTATCTTACAAGAATCCTAAAAAATCATATGACAAATTAAATAATACTAATAATTACTTTAATTATTTAGGGTGCAAGACATTTTGAAAAGAGTTATATTTGCAGATACTGTTATCAAACTGAACCTTCAGAACATGAATGTCATTTAAAAAATTCATGTAGTTCTGTTTCATCTCCACAACAATACTATCGGTTAGTTAACAATTATTTAAATTTTGATAGAAAATGTTTGATTTTTACCATGAGTTTCATTTAATTGTTATATGTTTACAGCACAAATTGCACAGTACATAGTGACATTCTATGCTTGGGAAGGCGAACATTTTTAAAAAACTTGCGTTGCAACTGGACAGGAGGCTATAAATGGTCTACAGCACTTATCTTAAGCATAACACTTGGTGGTTTTGGAGCTGACAGGTATACTTTAAATATATTTACTATGTTTTTACCTTAGTTTTTTTTGTCAATTAAATTTTTACAATAAATTTTTTTAACAAATATTATCACGTTATTAGATTTTACTTGGGACACTGGCAAGAAGGTATTGGAAAACTATTTAGTTTTGGAGGACTCGGAGTTTGGACTTTGATTGATGTAATGCTCATATCTATGAGATATTTGGGACCTGCTGATGGATCATTGTATATTTAACCTGGATTATGCAAAATTTTAATATTAAACATAATTATAAAATAGATAAATATTTATATTTTTGGTACGAATTTATTGTTTAACTAGTATGCATTTTAAATGTATATTCATTTTTTTATACTTACAAAATTGACAAGACTGATATAACTTAAGTCTAACGTATTAAATAATTGTATTACTTTAGTATATAATAAGTTATTTTTAAATATATATTAAATATGTTTTTATTGATTTTGAAAGTTCAAATAAAAATATTAAACTGGAAAATAATAGAATAATATGAAAAAAACATATATTGGTACTAACAGATTACTTTATGTACATTTTGTAAAATCCAATATGAAAAATTTTATTATAGATTAAGTATAAAAATTAAATACAAATAACTTTGTAAACAATGAATTAAATAAATATATTTTATTGCAGTTTATAAAAAAATAATCCTAATTTTTTTAAATTATTTAAATACCTTACAAAAATCTTTTATTATTAATATGCATTAACAAAGTTATGTTTTCAAATACTTTAGCACTCTTAGTAATAAAATAATAAGAATATATCTATTTATAAATATTTTGGTGACATTATGAATTTTTTAAATTTCCCATTAAAATCCAATGCTACTAAATAATTTTTCCATCATAATTTTTACTCATTTTATCCATAATGAACGTCAACAATTTCATCCTTACAAATGTTCACTTCGAGTAAAACAATAGTACATTCATAAAATCATCACATAATATTGCTCATCAGACGCTTCTCACACTTCTGAAAAAGACCAAGAAATATAAGTTGCTCGATTTGTTCGACCCACGCATCGCCGTGTCAGCAAACTCCGCCGCACACCTGTTCGAAAACTATCGCAGCCGGAGCAGAATATTCTCAGCCAATCGCGCAGCTGTTAGGTTGATCACGTGGGCAATCTAACGTTCTTTTCAAATCGCCAGTACGTTAAAAAACTTTGACGCCCGGTGTGCGCGGTGCGACTGTGTTTACGAGCGAATTCGTGTCCTGGCAGGTATATACACACATTGTGATGGTTTAAGTTGTATCTTTTTTAAAGAAAGACGAGGCTAGTTTAGAAGAAGTGTCCTGGCAGGACCAGGTAAACTGTTAGTGAATTAATATCGTTAAATGGCAGAGTGAGTCTTGGTGATCGAGGATGAAGACTAAGGATATGGAGATAATGCTTGCCACGAGCAATGGGGGTGAGTTATGGTTGATTTTTACGTGACGTGAAAACGTTGAGAGAAAAAGGCGAAATAACATCATAACCTTGGCTTTGAAAGGTTGTCAATTGGTATGGGAGAATTTGTTGCTCATCATAAAATTTTTACTATTTCATCTTTATACTTTTTTTTTTCATTTTTTTTAAATGCGTTTTTTATATTGTTTTGATTTAACTTTGATTAGAATGTTACCAATAGAATAGAGAAATTTTAGAGTCGAGTTTTGCTAATTGACATTTGTTTTGAACATGTGTTTTGTAGAGAAAGATGCACGAAAAACAGCTGAGGAAATGGATGAGATTCGGCAGAAAACTTTGGCTTATGAATATTTATGTCATTTGGAAGAAGCAAAAAAGTTTGTAGTACTTTTAATCTTAATACAATGCTTGTATTAAAGGAAAGTAGTTGAAAATATTTTGAGTTTTTTTTCTAGATGGATGGAAGCTTGTTTGAGAGAAAAACTACCTCCTACAACAGAATTAGAGGAAAATTTGAGGAATGGAGTTTACTTGGCAAAACTTGGTCATTTTATAGCACCAGAAATCATGCCTTCAAATAAGATTTATGATCCAGAACAAAGAAGATATTCAGTTGCTGGCTTGCAATTTCGCCATACAGATAATATAAATCACTTTTTAACATGTCTTAAATCAATGCAGCTGCCCTTTGTATGTTCTTTTTTTTAAAAATATTTCCGTTTTTTTAAATTTCTAAAAATATATCTTTTATTTTTGTAGACTTTTCAACCAGAAACAACAGATATTTATGATAAAAAAAATATGCCTCGTTTGATTTATTGCATTCATGCACTTAGTACACATTTGTTTAAATTAGGTAAAGCTCCACAGATTCAAGATCTTTATGGGAAGATAAATTTCACAGGTAAATTTATATTAAAATTATTCATTTTTCAATAAATTCACTTACTGATTTTATTAATTTATTATTTCATTGCAGATGAAGAAATTGATGCTGTTAGCAAAGAATTAAAGAAAATGGGTGTACAAATGCCACCTTTTCAAAAAATTGGTGGTATTTTAACAAATAATATGCCTGGTGATACTGCAGCTTTACATGCTGCAGTGATAGCAATTAATCAATCTTTAAATTTAAAAGTAGGTACTTAAAAAGTCTCTTAAAAACGAAAACTATAGTATTAAAAAAATTAAGTTTCATGTGTATCTTACTTTCTTATTTGCTTTAAAGGATCATGAAGCAATTTTACCTCAACTCCAAAATAGTACAGTGCGTTTAAAAAATATTAATCCTGATTATGTAAATTTCTATTTTGAAACATTGATGGATGCTAAAGAAAGAAAAACGCAAGCTGCATTGAATCGAGTAATAATTTATATTAAATTGATGTTTTTGTTAGTATTTATAAAAATTATAATTTTGTTTCAATTTTATTTCTAGTCATTAAATGATAGTTATATTCCTGATGCTTATGATGAACTTTTGACACAAGCAGAGATACAAGGGCATATTAATAATGTAAACTGTAAGTAAAGTGCATATAAAATGTATTTATACATAGATGATTAATTTTGTTCATGTTAATACTAAAAATTTAATTTATTTTTAGTACAATGTGCATTAGAAATATTGTCTGAACACGTACAACAAGAATCTAAAAATATTTCATCAGCATTAAAAAATCCTGCCTTGCAATTGCAAAGAATATTACTAGAGAATAATGATATATATGGGAAAGAACTAAAACCACTAGTTAGTACCAATGAGTGGGAAGAACGCACTTTAGAGGATAGTCAATACTGGCAAAGCAAACTGCAAAAAATTATCGATATTGCTAACGAAAAAGCAAACGATTTGAATAAAAGTAAGAAAAAATGTATTAATATCTGATCTAACAAATAAATTATTTATTCAAAAGAAAATTTATTTACATAAAAAAAAAATTATTTTTACAGGAGATGAAGCTGTAAATCAGCTAAATAAAGTTTTGCAGAATGGCACTCAAAAAGACTTCTATACTGCATTAAAAAATCCACATTTAGGAATTTCTCATTATATTGATGAATTTGCAGTTCCACTCTACTATGAAGAAATGAAAATTGATCGTACTGAGTCTAATGTAAATTTTTATTCTTTTATTCTTTTAACTAATGCTCAGATAAAAAATAATAATTTTAAATTTAAATTATTATTTTATTAAAGACTGATTTAGCTCACAGCGACATTGTAGTTAGTCTTAAAGTTTTGTCTGCAATTGCAAATGTTACCAAAGCTATTGACACTAATAATCCAGACTTAGTCTACCAAGCTCTAAGTTGTCCAGATGCACATGTGACTGTAAGTTTTTTTTCTACCACTGTAATATATTCTTTTTAATTAATTTATTATAGTTTTTATTTATAACAGTATCGATTAATTATATTTAGTTTATTAATATTTATTGCAATGTCGAAAGAAAATTAAAATTTTTATATTTAGAATCTTGATGAAGAGCATAAAGTTAAGTACTGTAAAGCTTTAGCAGCAGTTAGACAAGAAAAGCAAATTACTGATGAACTGTGCCCATTATTAACATATATTGATATCAAGGAATGTATCGATCTCGTTAACGAGCAGTATGCGGAAGATTATAAAGGTAGAGTTACTTAAAATTTAATTCAAACTTAGTTTTTTAATTATTTTAAAATTTAATTTACCATCTTGTCAACAGTGATAGATGTGTTAAGGGAATTAAATGAAGCAGTAGTGAGTAATAGCCGGAGTGATATGATGGAAGCATTGAAACATATTTCATTGAAACTTCAAAAAACTACTTCACCAGATGATGCATCATTGTACTTAAAACTATTCAAAAAATGTTTAGCTGAAAAGCATTTAGATGGATCAGAGTTATGGTTAGAAGATGTTGAACAAATAACAGAAATTGTAATGTCAGAAGCAGAAAGTGCTCAATTAGGTAAGTTATGTATACATTTTTTAAATAATTGTTCTATTAATTTAAAGTTTATTTTTTACTTTTAAAAAGACCTATATTTAAGATTTAATTTTAATATTTCAGCTTGCACAATATTATCTCAAATTAATATAGGACTTGAGCAAAATGATTTGGAATTTACAATGGAATGCATAGAATCAGCAAACTTGCAACTATCAGAAAAACATAAAATTCAATGCTATAATGCGTTATTAACTCTTAAAAATGCTAAGGTAAATGATTGTAACACAAATATTTATAAAAATATATATTAATTAACTATTATATAAATTAACAGAAAGAAAAATTTTCCTGTCCTTACGTACGATATATTACTCCCGAAGGTAACGAGTCATTTTTGGATCTTAAAAATTATAGTTATACTTGGGATCATCCGAAGAATATAACTGAATCATGTTACATCACGAAAGATGACGTTGAAGTAAGAAATATAATATTTTTACTAGTTTTTATAATTGAAATAATTAATAGCATCTACGAAACTGATATTTTTCTAAATATCCACTTACTAAACTATTTTAGAATATAATAAGAAGCGTGACGATAGCCGAGGCCTCTCAAGACACGAGTTATGACTTCGAGAAGTTAATTACCCGATTTCAGGCATGTGCCAGAGGCTACCTGTTGCGTAAACAAGTCGCGAATAACATGGAGATGATCGTGAAAATCCAGGCTTGGTGGCGCGGTCTACTTCAGAGGCGAGCCTACGAAGCCATGCTGAAGGCTCGAATTAAGAGTAAAGCAGATGAAGCATGCAATTTCACTAAAGTTAGGGACAAGTACCAATTCGCTCTGGATCATTATAAACGACATGTGCGTAAAAATTATAATTTATTTGACTTGAGATTAAAAATTTAGTCTATAATTTTTTTACTACATTTAGGAAGATAAAATAATAAAAATTCAAGCTCTCTGGCGAGGACGAGCAGCGCGTAAAGCTTTCCACACATTGTTGCGCATGGAAAAGCCACCGTTCTCTATAGTTAGGCACTATTCCTGTATTTTAAATTGCAATGCTGAAGATTATGATAAAGATTTACGACTACAAGTAAGCAATTATTGATTTATAAAACTCAAAAATATCTTATTTCATTTTGAGTTTTATAATTTTATTGATTCAATTAATAAAAGTAAAAAAATAACTTCAAAACGATAAATTCAAAAATACTTTTTTTTTAACAGCAATTAAAAGCTGACGTGGTTCAACTTATTAAACACAATCAAAATCTTTCTCAACTATTAGACAGTATGGACATTAAAATAGGGCTTTTAATCCAGAATCGAATAACTTTACAGGTATGATATTGCTAAAATTTGCTAATTTATATTTTATTAAATTCAATACATTGAACAATTTGTTTTTAAATGCAACTAAAAGGATGTAGTAGCTCATGGAAAAAACTTAGAAAATTTAACAAAAGACAAAGGATCTCATCGGCCACGCAAAAACTCGATGAACTCGGACACTCACGGTATTTATAAAGGATTAAAATCTTTGACGAAAGAAGGTCGCAGAATGCTAGAGGGTTATCAACATTTATTCTATGCACTTCAAACAAACCCGACGTATCTCTCAAAATTACTTTACCTTCTGCCACAAAGCAAATCGACTAAATTTTTACACAACGTCATTTTGAAACTTTTCAATTTTGGCTCGAGCTCGCGAGAAGAGTATCTTTTCCTGAAACTTTTGGGTACTGCTCTTCAAGAAGAAATAAGGTATAGATTTTCTATTAATGATTTTTTTTTTATTTTATGGACTGTTGGTCTTGTAAATATAAGATAAAAATAAATCTAATTTAATTAACAGATGCAAAGTGCAAACACCTTTGGAAATTGTAACGGGAGATCCTCTGGTTTTGAAAATGGCTGTGAATTATGCAAGAAATGTGAATGGCCAAAGAGCATTACGAGAAATTCTCAGGCCGATAATCGAAAAAATACTTGCCGATAAAACAATTATGATTGAAACTAATCCTGTGGATATTTATAAATGCTGGAGAAATCAACTTGAGATGGAAACAGGAAAAGCACTGTAAGATTTTTTAAATTTATATAAAACATATCTATATTCAGTAATCCTTACTATTTATTTTTTACTAAGAATCTTAACAAATTTTTTGATATTGATAACAAGATTTTAATAAATTTTAGAGATTTGCCTTATACTGTGACCGAGCAACAAGCACTACAGTACGAACAAGTGCGAATAAGATTGAATAACAGCATCAGAGTTCTGCAAGTTACGGTTCTAGAATTGTTAAACAGAATAACGAATTCTAGAGATTTGATTCCTTACGGTATGCTGTACATATCTAAGGTGTTAAATGAAACTTTAACAGAAAAGTTTCCCGAAACTCCTGAAAAAGCAGTTCTTAAAGTAGTTGGTAATTTCATTTATTACCACTTCATCAACGCTGCCATTGTTGCTCCAGATGCTTACGATATTGTAACGTTTCCCGTCGAGAAGCCACTTACAAGTGACCAAAGAAGAAATTTAGCAAGTATTGCCAAGATTTTGCAATTCGCTGCTGCAAAAAAAGGAGTAAGTCTATTTCTTTTCACATAATATGGTTTACATTTGAATAAAAAAAACTTTTATGGTAATCAAAAAAATTTTGTCATCGTCCCCAGTTTGGCGAAGAGTCGACGCACCTCGTTTGCTTGAATCCTTTTATCATCGAAAGCCATGAGAAATTTAAAAAATTCTTCCGTTATTGCTGCCAGATTGAGGAACTTGATGAGCACTTTAGCATACACGAGTATACTGAAGCAACACTCATTCACAAACCTGAGATCGCAATATTCCTGCAGGAAATTCATGACACGCATAGTCTCCTGCTTGAATATCAGGACCAAATAGCGCCAGATCCTCTTGACCCTTTGCATGAGTTACTCGATGATCTGGGTAATACTGCACCATCGATAAACGCTCTGTCGGGATTAAGTTAGTTTTAATTTTTATTAATTATTAATATTTGTGTTTTCATTCTCTCTCAACCTTTTTGATTTTATATACTTTTTACTAATTAAATTAGTAAAGTACGGACTTTTTTTCCTTTTTTATTTATTAGCCGATACTGCTAATGAAGCATGTATAGCGCGACTTGGACAAACGGAGGTATGTCTCGTACTCAGCAATAAATTCGAAGTTCCTGAAACTGATGACACAAGTTTGAACAGATTATTCATAAAAACGAAGGAATTGCTGGTATCAGTTCTCCGATTCTTGAAGGGAGAAACTTTAATCGAAGCTTTAGAGACTTCGTGTTCTCCAGTTCAAGAAAAATTGTACAATGGAGAAAATATGGGATCAGTGGTAATGATTCACAGAAGGTAATGTTATTATTAAATTAATGTATTTATTTATTTTTCAATTAAATAAGAGAAATTAGTAAAAAAAAAATTGTAAAAATATTTTTACCCGATTTTTACTAGATATAAATAAAGATTTTATTATTTCTTCTACAGTAATTCGTTAAATAATTGCAAACTTCAACTTCGCTCCTATTTAAATAAATTGGAGCTTGGAGGGTGGGTCTCGCGAGAAGACGGTTATCAAACGATTGTGACAGCCATAGCAAAAGATCTGTGTAATAAAGATCGATACAGAGTATTACGAAACAAAGAATTGTTAAATCTTCGAATTACAAAACAACGACTAGAAGAAAAATCGAATTACTACAAGGAACAAGTAGAATATTACAATCAATATCTTAAACAATGCTTGGTAAATCTTAACGCTGGAAAAGGGTGAGTTACTACCTTCAAAATTTATTTCATTTTTATTTACAAAACCAATTTAGTTTATTTTTATGATATTAATAGATAAACAATATAGTCATATAGTCATATATTATATATAGTCATCAATTTACACAATTAATGTTTAATGAATAGTAAATAAACATTAAAAAAAATTTTATTTTATTATGTAAAAAACATAAAAAATTAAATTAATAAATCTGATTATTGTTTTAGTTCCATGCATGCGCTTAAGGTCATCCAGAAAAAGGACCATGGAAAGCTTAAGTCCAAGTCTACACTCAAATACTCAGCAGCCAAACTGCACGAAAAAGGTATACTTGTAAAAATAGAAGGCCTGCCCCAGTCTCAGTTCAAGAACGTGCTATTTGAAATTATTCCGACCGAGCACAACGGCGTGTTCGCTGTGCGGGGCAAGTTCATGGGCGTTGAGATGGAGACAGTCGAGGTCGACGTGACGAATCTTCTGCAGCTGCAGTATGAGAACTCACCTATCATGGACATGTTTGGCAAGGCTAAGATCAATGTTAACCTGCTCTTACACTTGCTAAATCGGAAGTTTTACGGTAAAAATTAGAGAGCAACTGTCGATTTCATTCAAATTCTTAATCATGTTTTTATTCGAGACTGTAATTACAATCATACAACGGTCTTTTTTTCTTAGTTTAATGGATAAAATTGTTAATTTTATTTCTAAGCCTTATGTTCAATTATGCGATTAAATCAATCATAAAAATTAAAATAGCTGAAATTCAAAAAATTAAGACTATAACAGAATTACTGTAATTTAATTTTGGCTGTTTACAATAATCAACATTATTGAAAAAGAAAGTTTAAAAGTGCAAATGGTTTATAAAAAGGAAAAGTTGTAAAATATACATTCGCAAATCATGAATTATAAAAATAAAAATAACACGTAAGATATATTAATTATAAAGTAGAAATATTTGAAAATTGGAATTTTATCATGATTTAGTCTTATTATTCTTTATACAATTTATAAAAATTTAAAAACTTTTAATTAGAATTTATTTTTAATATTAATATTTAAGCGTCAAATGATTTATACAGTATCTTGTTAAATAAACAAGATACTGAATAAATCAATTAATCCACAAATTAATTATAAATTATGCAATTAAAAAAGCTTAAGCTGAGTATACTCTGAAAATTTTTAATCCTATAAAAAGGAATGAATAATATTTTAATTAAAATCTTAAATGTATACTTACTGAAATTTCTGCTATAAATTAGTCGATACAGTAGTTCTAATATCTATATTTCGTTTTTTTATGAATAATCTATTATACTTTTTAGTATTTTCATGGTGTAATATACGTGATCTTATGAAAGATTTATTTGTAAATATAAATGATCAATTTCGAATAATGCAATTTTAATGAAAAAGTTACGAATGAAATTAAAATTAAAAAGTATTGTAGTAAAAGAATATATCATGAATCAAAAATCTTGGGAAATTATAGTAACGTTTATCATTATAGTTTAAGATAGAAATGTATTGGTAATACCGTGACGTACTCATACTGTTAAGTAACTTGTAAATTATTCTTATATGACTGCGTCGTTAATTTTATGCTTTAAATCAAATTTTATTATTTTTTTAATTAAATAAAAACACCTTATATATAAAACTCAATGTTTCAATTTTCTTATTCACTAAACTATTTCCATTTATTTTAAAATTAAATGAAGAGGATTTATTTAAATTTTTTTAGCAATATAATTCGTAAATATTTATATTTTCAAGAATTTATATTCTAATAATACAACGATTTTTATCATCTATGTATGTTATTTTCTGACACGTCAATGTGACTTGTACGACAATGTTCTCATTATTTACTTATTACAAATCATACAAGTACAAAATATGAATTTTACAAATGTTAAAACTTAAAAGATTTTTACATCGTTGTACGCATTCACAATGTACATAATAAAACAAACTTTTTTTTAAAAAAGGAAGCAAATCTAGGACGCGTCAGACTTTAATATATGTATAACATACGACGAATCTGTCAGATATTGGCAAAACTACGATATTTTATTCACTTAGGGTTGGTCCAAGTTATGCCATATTTTTCAGTTATCAAACATTTAGTAAAATCCATTTGAAAATAATGTCGGACCTGAAATGTCTGCAAACTCCTGGAATGATTTAAATTCAATATGAAAGAAAACTTTAACACAATAAAGTCGCAGCTTTTGACAAAGTATCTGAGCTTTTTATTGTATATAATTCTAAAATGTTTATAAAAAAGCCTCGTTACTAATGCGCGTTTTATTTTATTTATTAATGAAATTTAAATATCTTATATACAAATTTCTACAATAAATTTTTCAAAAATTTGAGCGATAAGTATATCTTAAGACATTGTAGTGAAGGGTGTTAAAAAATTAAAATCAATTTTTACAAGTCTCCTTTTGTTTTATTATAGAAAAAAATATAATTTTATATGCTTTCGTGTTCTTTAAAACAACTGGAGCTTTTTTATATTAAACGAAATAAGATCAGCGTATCAACTTTATTTTTCACTTTATATGGTCCTTTTAAGATTTGATCGACAAGAAAAAGGACAATTTTGCGCTCTAATTCGAAATCCTGTAAGAAAATTTATGGTATTTTGAGAGGCATTCGAATTTCTTTTTCGGAATTAATCTACTAATTACTGTCAATCTTTTTTCATGTTGCATCGTCCAAGTAAGGCAAAGTATACATTTGTCGTATATGATTGAACGTGCGCGATTTTTGTCGTTTTATCGCATATATGTGCCTTAGCAAAGACCATCATTATTTATATTTTTTAAATATTATAATTATTATTATTACTACTATTACACGACCTAATATTCTGTAGGTTTTTTTTTATAAAATCTAACAATAAATCACCCCCAACGGAAATCTGAAATCTTTGTCCATGTCTTGTTTTATTACTTCCCTATATTCTCTTACCCTATTTTTATAGAACCTATTTTACGCCGACTCAACATGTGTATATGCTACTTAATGTGTTAAGCTTGAACATAAGTTAAATATAATAAGTAAAATTTATGATCATATATTTACTTCAATCTTAAATAAAATTAAAGTCGTCATTTTGACAACGATATAAATTCTAAAAATAAAAAGTAAAATCAAAGAAAAATAAAAAAAAAACTAAAATAAAGTACAAGAAAATTTTTTTAAAAATATTTGTTGCATTTTCATTGCGATTTAAGTTATTGCAACTCTTTATAATTTCATTATGTTCAAGTTTGACACATAACAAGTGCTTTCATAAAAAGCAAGTTGAGAGTTTTTAGCTAGATTTTAGGATTATGAAATCGTAAACGATGTTCGTAATAAATAGCACAGTACAATTATTTTCACTTTTTATAAACATTGGTTGCTTGATCTTTCTCAAAGCTTTAATAACACAGTATTCAGTAGAGGACTTACATGAGTTTTTCAATGTTTTATTTCTTTATTTGATAGACAATTATTAAAAAGTTATAAATACTAAACAGCCTTAGTTCTGCAATATTTTTATCATAAAAAAAATACATTAAATCGAATTTCGAATACTGTAGAAAAACACAGTCAGGACACATGCAAAACTAAAAGACTTTGTCAAGTGAATATTTCTATTTTAATAATTGCCTATAGATTAAGATTGAAAATCGGCAAGTTCCCTGCGAGAGGAAAGAGAAGACGAGAAAGAAAACAACCGACGGCGCACTGCGACAACCAACGTCTACGCGCTGCATTCGATACGTTTGGCTGGACGATGATACCAGGATTACACAGCGACTTAAGTAAGCGTTATCGATGATTGAGAACGTTGGAAAACTGCCGATATTTAGTCTGAAGTTCTGGCATCTGCGACAATGCCTCGTCCATCAAGCCTCGTAGTTTTGCTAAGTCAGGCAGATTCTCACATGACTCGATGTTAAGCAGTTCTGTAAAGTACTGTTCCCAAACCACCTTCTTGGCGTACCTAAAGAAAATAAAACGTGTACATTTACGTTCAGTAAGATCAATTTATTTTAAGATGTTAACTATAATAATCAAATTTATTCGAAATTACCTGGGTAATTTGGAATTAATATACCACTTCTTTCCATTCATCGAGACCCTCATGTAATTACCGAATAGAAGACAATGACTAGAAGCAGCTAGACAGTACAGATCGGTCTGGTAAGTCCATGGCTTTCCGGTCTGCATTTCAATACAGGTAAAGTCTTCCGTTTTTATAATGTGAGTAAATTTTGTGCCTTCTGGAAATAGACTCATGTCTATGCTGCAGCCGAAATCGATCAATTGAATGGTTGGTCTCACATCTTCCGATGGCCTGTATTAAAGAATGTTAATATCGAATATTTTTTAAAAGTACGTAAAATAGTTAATTAAATAAAAAAGTATAATAAAAAAAAACTCAAAAAATATTTTTAATTAAAAAATTTCATTACATGTGCATCAACAGAAAATTGTCGGGCTTAATGTCCGCATGTATAATCTGACATTTGTGCAAATATTCCACGATCTGTATCATCTCGATCGTGAAGAAAATAGCCAGCGGCTCACTCAAAGGTTTCCCCGTTGAAATTTTAATTTTGTTTGTTACTTCGAGTAGTGTGCCATATTTAGAAAAATCTGAAACTAAAACGCTTCCATTGTCCGCTATGTAAGCACTTTGAACGTCCATGAAACCTCGCAGCTAGAAATATCAAATAGGTGGATTTTATCATTAACCCTGATTTGAAAGTTTTTTATTTTTTTTTTAAAAAGGGACGAAAATAAAGTTCTTTAAATCTGAACAAAGGAGCAATAAGACAGCTGCAATTAAATTTCTTTTTACAAATAAAATCAGCTTTATAAAAAATATACATAAATTTTTAAAATAATTTTAGTCCCTTTTTGGCAATGTTTGCTGCACAGTGTAAATAACAAAACAACAAACCATGTGCGGATTTGTGAGTCGAGCCTTGATCTCCCGTGCAATGTAATATTCCCAAACCCAAGCAGGTTTTTGTGTTTTTAACGCAACTACCTTGCGGGTTTGCAAATCGGTACCCTTAAAAACAGTTCCGTACGTTCCTTTTCCAAGGCACTTGTCCAAATCGTACATATCGTTTCCTTATTGATGAAATAACAAATATTTAAATTGATATAGTCTCAAATTATATTTGTATGGACATGAACTAGTTTATTATTGAAAGATTCTACTATACTAACTACTTTGTTACACTACTCCCGAAAATATTTGATTATGAGTATTTTTCAATACATACAAATTAAACAAAAGATTTTGTGAATAATCGGTGCTTTACACACTTCACTCCAAAAACTCATCGGGAAAACAAATCAAAATCATTGAAAATGAACCGCACTACTTACCAAGTGTAATGGTACTTGAAGGCACAAATTTGATAAGATTGGCAGAGAGCTTTACGTAGCCGTCGGCGTGCTGAGCGCAGGGGAATTTCATCCTCCTGAGCAGGCCGTTGATCAAGCTTTTGTCAAATGGATTAATTTCACCCGTTGGCAGTTCGAAAGGCGGCTCTTCTTCCACCTTGGTTTTCGTGTCTTCCTCTTCGACAACCTGCTCCATCGGCTCATGATACTCACAGTCCATCGAGCTGTCGGCCACCTGGGCCGACTTAATATCCTCTGTCTTGGTGTCATCCAGCACCGGCAACGTAGGCTGCTCGACATTGGTCTCGTTGCCATTGAAGCTTATAGACTTGCGCAAGTCACAGTTAGTCTTTATTTCAGTGGTGATCTGATCGACGTTGCGTTGAACAGTGCGGGGGCTTTGCGCGTGCACCGCCTGTATCTGGGCGCGCATCTTTTGCTCGTAAGCCGCATGCTGCTGACTCTGCTCGTAGGCGCTACCACTTGCTAGATAATGCTCATTCGTTGTAGTGTCTACATGAGTTTAAAAAATATAATAGTTTATTTGGCTATTCAGTAATTGCACAAAATTATTTATATATTAAATAATGTTTACCGTCGATGGTAGTCTGTTCCTTTATCGTTGGTAAGTCATCGCGAGTTATGGTAAACCCGGTCCTGGTAGCTCCGCTACTAGCGGAACTGCTGGAGACGTATTCTCGAGTCGACTCCATTATCACACTTAACTTTTCCCTCAATTCATCAGTCTGAGGTATATTTTGCACCCTAAAAAATTAAGAATGTTTTAATTAAGCATCTTATTATCACAATGAATATAAAAATTATGCCTGATTCAGAAAGTGTATTACAGTAGAAAGAATACTTACGAAGGAGGTGGAGCAACAGGTTGATTATACTGTTGCTGCATATGCTGCTGCTGTTGATGTTGATGTTGATGATGGTGTTGTTGCACATCCTTGGGCGGTTTGTAGGCTTTGAAGTGATTCGTCATGGGGGTAGAGGCGATTAAAGGCCTATTGAACGTTTCTGTGTAACAAGTTTCGTTGACGCCAGGTAGCGGTGAAATACCCAAGCTCTCGTCTATATAAAGATTGTTCTCGTCTTGCTGAGGCTGGTGAGGTTGTTTGATGATACTATCCTCGGCAGGGCCATTAAAGTCAAGACCGACGGCCGCATTTTCCTTGTTCTCAGCATTTTCAAGGTACTTAAGATCGCGTCTGTTCATTCCCGGGGACTTAATGTGTGGCAGCTCAGGTGGCATGCGATAAGGCGAGGATTTAGCGCCGCTTTCGGTCACCACTGGATCAACGTAGCCCGGGTAGTGCATTTGTTTCGGCGGCTGCTGCTCAATACTAGTATGTCCGGACTGCAGAGGGGAAGCATACGGTTGTGGATAACTCAAGCTGTTCGGCATGAGATTATTGTACATGTGATGTTGCTGCGGCTGTTGCTGTTGTTGTTGAACATGTGGTTGGATATGTTGCTGATGATGTTGGAGATGCGACTGCTGATGATGAACATGATGCGGATGATGCTGCATGAGCTGCGACGTATTCATTTGCTGCGACGTGTTCATATGCTGGGACGTATTTATATGCTGCGACGTATTGATATGCGGAGATGCGTTCAAATGCTGGGGCGGACTCATGTGCTGAGACGTATTCATATGCTGAGCCGCGTTGAGATGAGGCTGCTGCTGTGGCGGAGCAAGCTGGGGATGCTGCATATGCTGGACGGGCATCTGCATGTGCTGGTGGGGGTAATGGTGCTGCTGGGCAGCTACAGCGTGATGTTGAGGCGGCGAATGGTGATGCATCGCTTGCGGCGATGTCTGATGATGGCCGAGTGGATGAGAAGGCGGCGGCATGTGCGGTGAGATTTGCGCGTGCGGAGAAACTTGCGGGTGTGGCGAGACCTGCGGATGCGGGTGATGATGCGGTTGCTGCTGCATTAAAGCTTGATGATGATGGGGCGACTGCAGATGCGGCTGATGATGATGATGATGGAGTGATTGCTGAGGCGGAGGTTGCATGTGCTGCTCTTGATGAGGCTGTTGAAAAAAAAAACAGATTTAACAAGGAAACTTTATAACAAATTTGTAAATTTTCATTTTTGCTTTGTTTTTTTTTTTTTTTAATTTTGTTTAATTTTATTTTTATTTTGAAAAATGCGGTGTCAATTTTAATTTAAACAAGAATATGGCAGTAGACTGTAGCGATGTTAATAGTCACGCAGAAAATAATTAAATTAAATTCGAAAACTGAATTCTTTTAAGAATTTAAGAAATCTATTCTTTTAAAGAATCGCCTTTTAAAAATAAATAATTTTCAAGTTACAATAACGTACCTGCATCGAATAATGAAACGAATTCTGAATGACCGAATGATTGCCGTAAGAGTTCTGATGCTCGTGATTCGAGTACGAGTTGTGGAAGTGATGGTTCTCCTGGTCATTGAAGGTCGGCACCTGGTTGTAGCTCTGTTGGTGCGACTGGTGATGCATCTTACTGACGACGTTCTGGGTCATCGAGCTGTCCATGTGAATATCGAAAGAGATCTTGCCTCGGCTCTCGGTCTGCATCCGATGCACCAACGGGCTCGGCATCATTCTCCCGGAATTGCCGGGCGACTGCCAGATGTCCTGCATCTCGCTTATCGCCTCCTTCGTGTTGACCGTCATGCTTGTGCCGAGCAGGTGTTGCTCGTCCGTCGTCGACGAATGATGTTGGCTCATGTAGCCAGAAGTGTGCATGCTCTGCTGCTGTTGTTGTTGTTGTTGTTGCTGCTGTTGCTGTTGGAGGCGCTCAGCCTCCTGCCGTTTCTGTTCTGCCTCATACAGCTGACGCTGACGTTCAGCCTCCTGACGTTGCCGTTCTAGCTCCTGCTGTCGTTGCCTCTCTGCGATTGCCGAAAATTTTATACATCTTTATTTAATGTTGATTCATATCAGTAATATCTAGAGTATTATTGGCGATAGAAGAAATTTACGATACAATTTCAAAGAGAGAAGTGAGATTACTGGAGATTAATCAGTTTAAAAAATGATTAAATGATGCAGATTCAAAAAGAATTATTTCATTTAAATTAAAATATAAAATATTTGTGCAGCTATCGATTAGTAAAAAAGGTAGGATTTAATCAAACCTACAATACAAATAAATATCCAATACAAAATTTTATTAAAAATAGTTATTTTGCGATTATTTCTTAACATATATAATCATAATTACTATTACTAACAATAAAAAAAGTTATTTATAATCTATTTATCACTTTTAATACATAAAAAAATTAAAAAATACACATTATGAAAGTGTGAATATCAATGATTCCTACCGAGTTCAGCTTCTCGTTGCTGTTGTTCGATTTGCCTCTGCCTTTCTAATTCAGCCTCTCTTTGTTGTTGTTCCATCAGCCTTTGTCTTTCTAATTCAGCCTCTCTGTGCTGCTGCTCCAGTCTCTGTCTTTCAGCGTTCTGTCGTTCTAATTCTTCTAAGTGATTGTCATGATGAATCTGATGTCTCAGATCATTTACTTTAGGTATGGAATGTTGTTGATCTAAATTATTGGTTTCCTGCATTTGTCCATTTAAAGGCAGATTTTTATTTCTCCTATAAAAATTGAATATCTGTTAATTATCTTCCCAATTTAAGGCTTTTTTGATACTTGACATATTAAAGTAAATGTTATAGTATAAGATTTAAAAAAAAATACCTTTCAATATATTTTTGTGCTCGTATTTCTTCCATGCTTCTATCCACATTATTGGCGTAAACTAAATCTTTGGGATAATGAGGTTTTAGTGTAATATTTGGATTAGGCACATCTGGAACGTATACGGGAACTTTAAAGTGTTCCTCGTATTTACTATCATCAAAGAATGCAATGTGATTTGGAAACAGTCTTATTTTATCCATGTTAATGATTTCTTCTGTATCCTCATGAACTGAAATTATATTATTTATATATAGATTTGGAAATATACATTATATGTAATTTATAAATTGTTAAGGGAATTTACCTTTGAAAGACGGTTTCACAGCAGATGAGATTAGTGGGCATTTTCTCGCATTGTTATTCCAGGGTCCAGGTTTAATAGTGTTTTCTTTGTGTACAGCCTCTTCTATTGGAACATGATCTAATATACTAGTACCTTTAATTTCGCTAGGCATGTCATCCTTTAAAAGTAAACATTTATTTTAAATATTGTGCAAATGAAAATTTGCATACAAAAAGATTTATACAACAATAATTTTATAATTACGTACCTGATATATTTGAATAGGTGCATTAGACTTTGGTGCTTGGTTCATTGAACCCATTTGCTGTGGAACTGCACCTGGCATAAAATCACGAACTCTGTGACCAGTTCTTACACTACCTACTCTTTTTCCTGCTTTTATAGCTCTCAAAGAGCTGAAGGCTTGTCGTTGTTCAGCTAAAGAAACTTCATTTCTGTCGTCATTACGCCCAAGCATTTTACGAGCTACAGCTAGTTGAAAATTTCTAAAAATCAAATGATAAAATAAAATTTTTTACTCCATTTTTTACTCCAATAATTGATGAAAAATGTATTTCTGAATGTGTTACATACTTGTGAGCATAGTCTAATTCTTCTCTTGGTTCAGCTCTACATTGCATGCCAATCATATATACTTCATCTGCTCGCTTGTAATCCTCAACAACCTCCAATTCAAAAGCCCAAGCACGATATAAATCAGCTACCATTGTTCCAATTCCATTATTATAAAGAAGTTGATACAATTCTAAAGGATTTTTTTGCATGCTTATCTGCAATATTTTGAATAAATTATATTTTTGAATTGAAATTTTATTTAATTATTAAAATTTCATAAATTTATTAAGATATCTACTTACATAGTTGATCCATAATCGAATAAACCTACGATCTTGATGGTATTTTACTTTTTTTTCAAAATTTGTTAAACACTGTTGTAAAAGTCTTCCTAATGAAGACTCGTGTCCACTTTTAGGATAACTCTGTTCTACCCATGAGATATATTCAAACCAATTTTCCAGAGGATCATCACCCACATAGTTCTTTATCATATCCTCATACATTCTACAAATAATGTAATTTTATTAAAAAATTTTAAGAATTTTAATATTTAATTTTATATTGTTTCAAAATTTAAATAAAAAATATGACAATGAATTTATCAAAGAATTATTTGATTAATATTTTATTATAATTTATTTAGAAACAATACATGAGTTAACTTTTTCTCTTTAATTGCTATAATGCATATTTTTAAGTTAACATGCTTAGCCCTTTTAGTGCAGCTAGAGCTGCACAAAAATATTTCCAAGTTTATTATTTTCATAAAGTATGATAATAAAATGATATCTTTTCTCTGGATTAATAATCCATAATAAGATTAAGTTTTAAATTAGATTTATTTACGGAATTGCATAAAAATAAATATTAAAAAAGATAAATAAAAAGCCAATGCCTTTGTTAGTAATAAAAATTTTAAATAAATAAAATAATTCTCTATTGTTTTGATTCAAATAAGTTTTTTGCTGCAACTAATAATGAGATTTTTTTGTGACTTACTGTCTTTCTTGTTGGAGCATCTGTTGAACTTCTACATCTTCCTGAGCTCTAAGGGCAGTGCCAAGCTGTGTGGCATTTCTTCCATGTCTTAATGGTTGAATGTTTTCTTTACAGAGAGCGATGACAGTCGCTGGATCCATTTTGTTAGCTTAAAATTCTTTTTACACATGCTGCAATAAAAAGATTGGTCTTGAATTATTTAAAAGTACATTTATACATAAGTAGCTTGTAAAATTCAATGGGATAATTATAAATAATCCTGCATATATTTTATTAATTATTTTTTTTATGCTAAACTATTTTTTGATACTAAAAAGTATCTTATAAAATATCAAATATTGTTTTAATACCAAATATTGATCAGGAAAAAAAATCATTAAATATTGATGTCTATGAATTATTATTTTTAAATTCAATAGAAAAAGTTTCACACACTTCAAGGAATTTTTGAGATTCTGATTGTTCAGCATTTTATAAATTACTAATTTATTAATGCTATTATTAAATAAATAAAGAAATAAACGAGCATTTACAGATGATATCTAAGATTGTGGAATGTTATTTTATCATTATTATTACACATTACATTTCTTAGTTTTTTAATATTCATTCTAAAATTTAAATTGACTCTAAAGTTTGAATTCCATAATTTAAAAATTGTGTAAAAAATAAATTTTCAAATCCTTATAAAACCTCGAATAATTAAATTAAATAAAGTAACTACCCTATGAACAAATTACCTGTAACCAATTAATTTTACTAAACCTATTACCCAAATTAATAAATAATAGAAATTACAGACCCCGGCAATTCAAGACCTAAACCTCAAGCCAGCCACCAACGAAACTGCAGCTTGCGCAAGGCCAAAAAAGCAGCATATGTGGAGGCCAGCTCAAAAGTCAAAATGCCTTCCTCTCACTCAAAAAATCCATACACACTCAAAAGAGCAAAGTGGAGCAGCTCTGCTCTCCCACCGTTCACCAGAGCGCTGCACCAACAAAGCGGAAAAAAAAGCGAAAAAAATAAACGTCAAAGTCATCACATCCTCCGCGACCTACCTCCGCACCCACCTCCGCGCTTACTGTCAAAATCTCGCTCAAAAAAAAACCATATGCAGGCGCGCGCTGCAGCCTCGAAAAATCCACCCACCCGCCCACCAGCGTGCTGCGGCCCTTCGCTGCCAGGCAGATGAAGTATCTAGCTTCGATCGTGTCCGAAATTAATCGATCTAAATTTTCAGGCACTCTGGCGACGTGTGTCACACACGGCCAGTGCACATATATGCCCGTGTCTATAGCCACATACATATACACACTCGTATGCGTGCGTGCACGAAAAAGAAATAAAGAGCAGAGGGACGGTTCGTCCCTCTCGCCCCTTTCACGCTTGACGAAAGATGCACGCCTCCAGGGCCAGCATCGCCTCTAGCACAGTCCATAAACAAACCTTCAACGTGCTCGAATCGCCTACAGAAAAAGTAATCGACGTTAGACGTATAGATACCAGATGGGCCCTCCTCGCCTCTTCCCAATGTCAAGCGCGCTCGTGACAAGCGTAAAAGAGCCGTAGCAGCAGCACTCGAGGATATATCGTCACGCACCTCGCCTCCTATACAATAATCTAGCTCGCTTGCACACGAGAGCTACGTATCCTAAGAAACTACTGCACTCCGTCCCAGGCGAAGGTGCCCGAAGACGCTATCCCAGGAGCGCACGAAGAAACCTAACCCCCATCGGCGCTAGCCGTTCTCGTGTCCTTAAGGTGTCGAGACTCACCGCAGGCATAATCGTCCGGTTCTCCTCGCAGACGCAGCGGAGAGCGAGCTGCGTGGACGCCAGCTACGGGGGTGGACGACTAGGTTAGGATCCGCGCTGCTCTTCCTCTCGCTCGCTCCTTTTGCAGAGCTCTCTCTCCCTCTCTCTCTCGTCGTGTACTGCCTCGACGACGTGTGTGTATATATGCGCGCTCTGCTGCCACTCTCTCTCTCTCTCCTTGTCGGATGTATAAACCCCAACGGCCGCTCTCTCAGCTTGTACGCGCTCTCTCAACGGTTTTAATTGTCTTCTGCTACGATGCCTCTCGCGCAGCGCTTTCTCTCTCTCTCTCTCTCTGTTGCTCTTTGGATGCAGAGAGTCTGGGATTATGCAGAGGCTGTCCTCGTCTGGCTCGAGGTGGTTGGATTGCCGGCGTCTCGCTCTGCGGGACGCGAACGTGACGGTCAGCTTTTTTGAGGAGCAGAGGAGTCTAATGCTGGGCTGTTGTAGGCGGAGCGCGCAGCTTTGGGGAAGCGATGGCGTCGCTGCTTTTTAAATTTGAATTGGAGAGCAGCAAGTTCGCAAGCTCGAGCGTTGCGGGGTTATTATCCATTGTTTGCGGGGATGCTGAGTGTTCGTTGCTCTTCTGTTGTTTGTTGAGAATGGAATGTGAGGTTAATGTATTCGGGACGATGATGCTTGTTTGGTATTAAGAATATATGCTTTTAGTATATGTGGAATACCTACTTTTCGTGTTATTTATAAAGCTTGAAACTCATTTTCAAAGTATTCACGAACGTTTACTTATAACGTATTTTGTGAGCCCCTTAAAAACTACAAAAACCACCAAGCTCAACAACAATCACACCTGTCAAATCAATCCCCACCCCACAAACACCAAATCGCCTCCCACAACTCTCGCAAAACACCACCCGTCGTATTTAAAAATGGCAGTTCGACCGAACCGTCCGTCATCCAACCGTCACGCCAACGTCACGTGACGGCGCTGCAGTCGCAACAATAACACATCTGCTGATCTCTCCCTGCGGCTTTGCAAAACTCGCTCCGTCCTTCTCCCACTCTACAAGCGGCTCACGCGCATTCGAAAGAGAAAGACAGAGCCATGCGCATAATAACGAGGGGCTTTAAAATTGCGAAACCGCGACTACCTATACTCGAGCTCTCGGCGCGCACATCAACCAGCTGGCTCTGCAGCGAAACCGCGAGCGCCGTTCCTATAGCAACAGCGCGAGCGAGATCCCAAAATTGCCTGATTCACAGGGCAGTGGTGCTCAACTGTTTTTTCGTGGGTGTAGAAGTGCGGGGGCGGTGAGGGTATATAGCGTGTGTGTAAGGTTGCGAGAGGGAAGAGTATAACCTCACTTTGAGCCGGGCTGGTTTTGAAGGTTGGAGTGCGTTTGGTGATTGTTTGGGTGGTTTTGGAGTGGAAGATCGGATGGTTGTTTTTTGTGGGTTGGTTGTTGGATTTTTTGAGTTTTTGTGTGGTTGTGGTAGCTGGTTAATCTGTTGATTTCCAGTGATGACGGTGGAAACGCTGGAAGAAAGTCAACGGCAAATGGAAATGTTTTTAAATAATTGCAAAATGTATTATATAACATATTTTAATGTATAAGGAACCTATATGCAATGGAGATATTTAGCTCTACAATTTAGTTTTGATAATTATGGAAAGAATATATAAGGTTCATATCCTTTTTTATTTGTAGATTGTGCCTGTAAAGGAACAAATGATAACATTTTTTTATTTAAATTTATAATGATTAATTATTTTTTTCAGAAATCACTTTCAGAATGGATTATTTAATTTTCTGATTTCTAAATTCAGAAAATAAAAATGGATTCTATAAAAGATTTTATTAAACTGTTAATCTGTCTAACTAAATACACAAAAAAGCTGAACTCAAGACCAGCTCAAGCTTTATTTTTCAGTTATTATGTTCTTATAAAAATAGATGCACTTCTAAAAATGCAATTAAATTTGCAATGCATTCCAGATAAAATTTTTTCATTTTTGGTGATGAAACATGGTAAATGTAATGAAGCTCTTATAGATTATAATTTGTATGCTTTATGCAATTCAAAAGCTGTTGAAAAATCAAAGAATTGGTTTAACCTGTGTTGTAAGTCATCTAGAAAAAAGTACAAAATAGCTTTAATATTCACAAATGATATTCCAGAAAGTAACATTTATGTTTCTGAAAGTATGAAACTAAATATATCTAAAAAACTAAATACAGAAGAAACTGACTCTTCTTATTTTTTAAGTGAGTTCTTATTTTACACTATATTTTCTTTATTTATTTGATTGCTAAGTCATTTTTTTTTTAATTTTTAGTACCAGCATTTGAAGATGTCACAACATGTGCTACAGAAGTGAAAATCTCTTTAATTTCAAATCCTTGTGACTGTACAGATGATTTAATGAACAATTTATTGCAGAGTTACTTTTCTATGCCAAAGTATCTTAGATTACATGACATTTTCAGAGTTGATGTTAAAAAGTATGTTCCAGAAACAAACTATTGCACAGCAGACTCAAAATTGGAAGTATTACATTTCAAAGTAAATAGTTTAACAACTGAAAATCAACAAATCAATAGAGATGGCAGTTTTGCTATTTTTGGAAAAACAACTTTAATTCAGGAAGGAAATGTTAATAGTTACCTTCCCTGTAAATGTATGTGTGATATTTCCTTGGAAACTGAAAATCATTTTTTGGATGATTGGCCACCTGCTTTGAAGGAATCATTACAACAAATACAGTCTTGTATAGTTCCATTTTTGCAAAAAGGCAAGGTTTATTTTGTATTAAAAAATAAAAATGTTATTTTATAATTTAATTCAATATTTAATGTTTTTATTAAGTCTTTTATTCATTTTTTTATTTTAGAAATTTACATTGATTTAAAGCCAGTATTCCTTCTGGAAGGTCCAGCTGGCACTGGTAAGTCCCAACTAGTGAAAATTACTGCAAAATCACTTGGATTACATCTATTGGAAGCTGATTTTGCTGAGGTGCAATCTTTGACATCTGCACAAACTGAAGCAAAATTACGCATCATACTTCATGAAGCAGAAAATTTTGTACCTTGTATATTGATGCTAAAAAATATTCAAGTAAGATTAATATAACAAAAAAATATATTAGTTTGTTTATTGAAAAATTATGGAACCAGAAATTTTATTTCTAAGATTTTAATTTTTTTAAGCTACTTTATAATATTGCAGATATTTGGTTTGAATTCTGAGGGACAAAAGGACGATAGAGTTCTTTCAGCTTTTACAACTGAAGTAAAAAAATTGTATAGTAAGAAATTGAAGTATCCAATCATTATAATTGCGACTTCTAATGATTCTGAAATTCAGATAGACACAGAAAAAACATTTGTTGAAAAAATTAAACTAACTCATTTAGAGCAAGAACAAAGATGTCAAATATTATCTTGGCTAATAAAGAGCAAAGGTTTAAAGCATCAAGTAGATTTACAAAAAATAGCAAAGTTGTGTTCAGATTTCGTTTTAGCTGATTTGGAAGCTCTTGTTTTACATGCTATAAAAACCCGGTTTAAGTTACTTTCTTCGTCACAAAATAATATTAATATTGAATTAACAAATGATGATTTCACTCAGGCATGTGGTAAAAAAATAATTAAAAAAAAAAAAAAAAAAAAAATAATGAAAATAAAACTTTCAACATTTTAATGAACTTATTCACTTTTAGAATACATGCAGTCTATATTTTCTGATCAAATCGGTGCTCCGCGAGTGCCAAAAGTTCATTGGGAAGACATCGGAGGATTGGCTGATTTAAAACGCGAAATCATGCGTAGGATCGAAATGCCTTTGCTCAATATTTCAGGAATGGGAAGATCTGGCTTACTTCTTTATGGTCCTCCTGGTACCGGTAAAACTTTGCTTGCCAAAGCAGTCGCCACAGAATGCCAACTTCACTTTTTATCTGTAAAAGGACCCGAACTCTTAAATATGTACGTCGGACAAAGTGAAAAGAATGTTCGTCAAGGTAACAAATTAAACAATGCCATACTCATTACAAAACTGTTTTGATGTTTTAAAAATTGAAAAAAAAAATTTTTTTTTTAATAGTTAAAATTAATTTGTATACAATTTAATAAAAATAATATTCAACAGTGTTTGAACGAGCTCGTGCAGCAGCGCCCTGTATAATTTTCTTCGACGAGCTGGACTCGTTGGCACCAAATCGTGGCCAGAGCGGTGATAGTGGCGGAGTAATGGACCGTGTGGTCTCTCAACTGCTCGCTGAGATGGATGGTCTCGAGAGTACGGGCAACATTTTCATTATAGCTGCTACAAATCGACCCGATCTCATTGATCCGGCTCTCCTAAGGCCCGGCCGTTTTGACAAGATGCTTTACGTAGGCATTTACTCCGATCCTGATTCGCAAACTAGCGTACTTAAAGCGCTGACTCGTCAGTTCAGGATGGAAAATAACGGTGATGACCTAAAGACGCTGGTTTCACAGCTTCCAAATAATCTTACTGGTGCCGATCTCTACTCAGTTTGCTCAAACGCCTGGTTAAGAGCAGTGAGGAGGACGTTGATGGATCAAGGAGTGGACAAAGAGAAAGTTAAGGGAGAAGACGTGGTGGTTACGCTGGAGGATTTTGTGCAGGCTAGCAAGGATCTGGTGCCCTCGGTTAGTAAGGCGGAGATGCTGAGGTACGAGAGACTTAAAAACGAGCTGTCTTCGAGATGATAAAGGTGTTGATTTTTTATGAAATGAATTGTTTTGTATATATAATGGAATTTTTATAAACTATTTTATTAGTTATTTTTAATAAAAGGGAATCTTCTTTGTTACATTACTGAATATTTATTTATAAATAACATAATGATAGATTAATTAGAAGAAAACTCGGGCTCTACAAAACTAATTAAATGATATACAATGCAGCCTTATTAATGAGAGAAAAAATTTTAATTGAAAGGATTTTGAATAATAAAACAAATTTTTATAGTTTTGTAAATGTGTTATTTTATTTTCGAGAAATACATAAAATAATTTATACAGACGACAATTAAATCAAAAAGAATTTTACACTATGTATTGCACCACATAGGTAATTAATTTATTTTTAACTTCTAAATTACGATAGAGTGACTGTTCTGATTGTTTTTTTTTCAAAGCTCTTTCGAGGCCTCGAATAATTTTTTCATTTTTTTTCTCTCTTATCAATTTAAATCCTATGTAACGTACTTACACATGAATAACACATTACAGGATACGATATAACGATAATATTCAATGTAGAAAAATAGGACGTTACATTCACTAACTGGCACGCAGACCAGAAATTTAAAGTTTCAGGTTTCTAATATACGAAAGAATAATTATTTTTTTCCGTTGCGCTTCATATAACACGCCCTTTGTGGGCTCGCGCCATCGAGTAACGATACCTAATTTTAATTAAATCGTAATTTGCACATGGGAACATGAATCCTTGATAGAGAAGTTTTAAGATAAAAAAATCAACGTGAAATACTGATGAATGAATTTTAGAAATTCATCAAAAAATTTTCCAATCAAAAAACTTTTCTGTTAAGGACTCATTAATTGCAGACATGGACATTTTACAACACAGTTGTTTAATTATACATTTTCATAATCTAAAATTTTAATTTTAAACTAAATCCAATTTACTTTATTAGGGTCATAGCAATTTCTCATACATATTGCTCATTTGATAAAATAATCAAATATCAGGTGATAGAAGCTGTCCATGTCTGACTGGAAGATAAATAATGTTCGATTCGCAGTGGCGTATTGTGCTCACGCTGCAAATAACGCAAGTATATATATTTATAATCTCGAAGGAGCTAATCTCAATCGCTGCTCTCTCGTCTTTTCCGAAGCAGACTCGAAGAGGGTGGGAACACAAGAGTGTCTTGTCTAGTTAAACACGTTCTTTTGAAATAAGAGAGAAGTATACAGTGACGTGATATTTCGAGTATAATTTTTAATTTTCGCGGCATTAAAAATTTCTCTCTACGTGCTATCTTTAGAAAATCAAAAACGTACCGAGACAACCATCATTAGAATTTACTACACTATACGATTATAACATTCTGAACTTTGGTACAGCTGCTCGGCACAACAACAAATTGCTATTAGTCTCGTTAGAAACTGCACGTTTTTTTTTTAAATCAAATTTTCTTGGCTTGTTTTTTTTTTTTGCACAAATAGGCGCAGATTTTAGAAAGTGACCATCGGTTATCATAAGATACTTAAAAGTCTGTCAATTCTTCAGCTTCTTGACACAAACCAATAGTTGTGATAATGTTCATTAGCTTTTTATCGAATGATTTTGCTGGCAATAAAAAATTCTAATTAATAGAACTAATAGATTCATGAAGAAAAAAGAAATTTTAAAAATTAGATGTGCAGTTTCGCATAATGTAATTTCTTCTCTCTTTGACACTATAGGCTACTTGCATATAATCTCGAAGTACAATGTATATATCAATGAAATTTCCGTAGCACGTGGTGAAGCAACCAATGACGTGATGAAATTCCATTCCCTAGTAGAAAAATATCCGACTTTTTTATCTATTCAGGGGGCTTCTAAAACGGGGCATAGACGCTTTACTTAGAAATTCCAGGGTACATTATTTTTCGATTGAATCAATTTTATAGGGATTTTTAAATATAATGAAGAAGCAAATAAAAATGAGAAATTTTTGTACTAGGGGTTTGATGGCTACCAGAAGCTAACTTAGAACTCATTTCTTACACTTAAATGTTAGCAAATGCATTGACTCGCGCTAATCCTGTGCTCTCATTGCATTTAGTCACCAACTGATCGACAGCGAATTCAAACTATTTTTTTACAGCGGTAAGGGGCGAAAGTATTACATACTGATTATTTATGTGTTTTAACTTAAATATCACAATGTCCGATACAATAAATAAATATTAAACATGCAATAGTTTTCTCTTTGTAAACAAATAGCATTTGAGTTATTAAGTATAAAGAAATTACTTACATATCTATACACATACGAATTATCGAAAAGATTTACACGGTGAATTCTTCAAGGGTCTACTCTATTTTAAAAACGAAAAGTATTTTATTTTCATACGATGTATCCACGCAGAGATTCATCTTATACGCGTTTTAAGCATTATTGATGAATAATTTAAGAAGGTACGTTATAATAAAATGAAACATTTTTAATTCTGATAATTATGGACTAATATCAAACAATTTATCTCAATCGATTTAAATATTCTTAATTCTATAAAAGGAATAATCCTACAAACTATTTTTCGATGAATTGGATGAATTTAATTCGAAGTTACGTGGTTTTAAAAAAGAGAATTAATTTTAGATATAATACATTTATAGCTTATTCACGTTGTATGTACCCTCTTAGAACATACAAGCATAAGTTGCCTTTCACGCAGCATCAAAAATACCGAAAAATTCGCTTTGAACATCTTTAAAAGTTCTAAACCTAACTAAATATGTACTGAATATTAAATATCACAGAAATAATTTTTAGAATAGAAAAAACGTTAAAAATGTATACTTTATGACTTTTTCTTTTTTTTTTTTCATGGTAGAATTAAACCAGTTCTTTTCATAAAAATGTAAAAGTTATGACGCTGTAAGCTGGCATTTCAAAAAAATTTTAAAATAATTTCTAAACTTAAAATTAGAATAAATATTAATCAAATAAATATGTTCTAAAAAAGCTGCTAAAATTCTTGATATAAAATAGAAAGTAAAATAAAAATGAATTTCTTTTAAACACTAATTGGTCATTCTAAAATATACATATTTACTTTTCTTTCATTTTGAACATTTAAATGTGAACTGTTGTTTGGTGTTTTTTCTCGTATATTTTATTTTATGTTAACTTTTTTGTATTTATATGCTTAGCATAGTAGGTCTGTCAAAGCCTTAAATGTATTAGTAATCTAACTTTGGAAACAACGAGTATTAAAACATTTATTTATGAAAACCGGGAAGAACGTTGCATTTTTAATTGATTTCTCATAAATTCTTAATATCTACTATAATTGAACTAGATTTCAATAACGAGAATAAATTTTAGATACACCACAAGAATCGTTAAGTGTTTTTTGAATGCTCAAGTAAAAATTTCAGAGATTTTTCACTTGAAGGCAATTTACTTTTTACTTCTCTACAAAACTGTTTGCTTACGTTTTTCGATATCTTAAAATATCTCCGTCAATGCAGTCTATTCAAAACGTCAAAATCTCATGGATCCCGCTGCGCAACTCTGAAAATTTGATACTTTATTTGCGTCTAATAAAATTTTCAATTTTCCACATTCGGTATCGTTTTAAAATTTCAGGAGTCCCGCAGACTCCGAAGTATCGCATCATTATTCTTAAACTACAGCAAGAGTCTCGACAGTTTTGATGCTCCGTGAAATTTCGTCGCCTGGCGCAACTCTGGCATTCACCGATCGGCTTGGATACATAAAAAAGGAGGTCAACTATCGCATATATACCCCAGGGAAAAAACTCAGTCTCATCCTCTCGTGCCCGAGACGACACCTCCTTATACATTGAAACGCGTCATTTGAAGAATCGCGCATCGTGCATGTACTTGTGTTACGTTTGACTTTTCGCTCGAGGCTGTTTTTTCCTTTTCAAATCGAAGAGAAGATAGCGATCGAGCATTTAAGTAACGACGACACGACGATCGAACGAATTCTGAAAAATCGAATCTACATCGGGGCGAAATCCCGAGGAAAGTCGGCGCACTACCGTAGGCTAATAGAGTGTGTCTTCTATTCGTTATTTCCGGGCTTCGTTCTGACTCTGGTTCCGCTGAAAGGCCAACATCGCGTCAATGGGCGTCCGTTTGCGACGGAGGTAGGTAGTTCCGGTTCTTCATGATGCGACTGCCCCGTCAAAAATATCTTCTGGCGGGCAAAGGTGGTCATGACTCCTCGCCGTTTGTTCCTAATAATTGAAATATTTATGTTTTATTTGAAATGCAATAACATTACAAGAGAGTAAATTGCGAATTAATAGAATTAATAAGTACTCAAAGTAATTAATCAGTACAATTCATTAATGTCTTTTTTCTTTTTATAAAAAATAAGGAGTACAAAATTAAATTTATAATATACTAATTAACAATAAAGCTTATTTATTTAGATACAAACCTGGTCAAGATGATTTCTGGGCAAATTCGTGAAGAATGTCGCAAGCCATCTCGAGGTCGTTCCTCGTGATGCCAAGGGCTCGTATTACAGCGTCCTGAGCAAAGCCAAGGGCCATCAACCTGGAGATGTGTTCGACATTAATATTCTCGTAGGCGGCGGATTCGGTCGTTTTTGGTATCGGCCGGCCGCTTTCGTCTTTGCCCTTCATCAACGCTGTCAGCCTTGCTTTATTTACCTAAAATGAAAACATTTTTACAGTCTGTCATGCATTGTTTCTAAATTGAAATAATTTCAGCAATCTATAAAAAACAAAAAAAATATTCATCGCATTCAGAACCAACCTCCAGATTAATATTCTTAACGACATGCTGCTTGGTGCCGGGAATGATAATGGTATTCTCATAAAGGTGGTCCTGTTTGGGCGCGCCTGCGTCCTTGGGGCCGTTCTTGGGCGGCCTGGGAGCGGACAGAGGCGGCGGAACAGGTGGCACCGAGCCCGATGACGACGACGACGACAGCCTCGACGATGATTTTTCCGGCAGGGCTGGGGCCGAGGCTCGCTGCTGCTGGGATCGCGTGCTGTGAGGTCGTATTATTGCTGGCGGTATCGGCGAGGGCGACGAGGCTCGGTGCAGCATGTCGTACCTGGCTTCTGTGCTTGCTGTGGGTGGAAAGTTTGATGGGTGAGATGTTGAAAAGTATTTGGATGATGCAAGAGTTTCAATTGTGGCTGTTCGTTTCGGACTGTTTCTACTGGAAATATGTAAACTATAACTTTAAATTTTAAATATACTTATAGACGCTATTTTAATTGAAAAAAGAAATTTGTTTGACTATATATTCAAAGATAAATTATACCTTCGCTACGCAATAATAAATTCACCATTTATTTTTTAAATAAATCCTATAATCATCAAAACCATCTTATAAAAATCTCAAATTTAAAATAGTTTTTAATTATATCCATGAACTTCCCAATTGAAAAAATTCAATAAAAATACATAAAATTAATGTATAAAGGTGCAAACGCACGCATAAGTCGGATTCTTCAATGTTTTACATACCTTTATTATTCGGCGCATTATCACTGGCGGACAATATAACAGTAACAGGTGGCGGCGGAGCCGTAGGCGGCGGCTGCGACGGCGGCGGAGGCGCGTTTTCCTTGGGCACCGTCAGATGCCTACCTCCTGCACCTCCGTTTCTCAAATGCTGCTGGCTAACGCCGTTGTTCGACGTCGGCGAGGGCGACGATCGCCGCGGGGGTAGAGGTGGACTTGGCACGATGCGCCGAGCTGGTACTGGCGAGGTTGCCGGGGATGAGTCCTCCTCGTCGTCTGTGTCGTTTGATAGGGAGTTGCCGTTTATCAGCTCCATTATTGCCTGTGGACAGATAGAGGTGGGAGGATGGTGAATTGAGGATATTTTTACGTAGTTTGTTTGTGTGGTGATATTTTTTTTTGAGGGTGGTGTTTGTTTTGTGATGAAGGTATAAAAGTTTTGATGAATGAAGCACAGCGTGTGCCTGGGATGAATATTTTAATGATTTAGATTGATTTTATAAATCTGATGAAGTTTTGCAAAAATAATATGAAAATAAAATGTGTTCCGTCAATATATGGTCTGTAAGGTGTTTTTAGTTCCAAAAAAGTGAGCTATACCGAAGCTTGGCTATCAGAAACGTAATATAAAAAAATATTAAAAATAAAAGCATAGTTTCACCAAAAGCAATGTAATGTCTGATTAAAAATAAAAAATTAATAAATAAAAACACAAAGAAAAACTTGCAAAGCTTGAAGCGGATTAGCAAAATGCTTTTGGCGTTTCACTTACCTTTAGTTTGAGAAATAACAGATCGACCATCCATGGACCTCTGGTTATGTACAGGATTTATTGGATCGATTAGTTCATTCATGCAGGCGGACAGAGCACACGCTGATTTTTTTTTTCCAATTCGGACAACACAATGAAATCAAAACGTTATAACAAGAAGAGCAAAATAATCATGCGGGCAAGACAAGAAAACAACAACAAAGCATTGTTATTTTGAAAAACCGTAATGTTATAATTCTAAAACTAAATTTGTTCATAAATTTCCAATTATTCATTGCTTGCATAATTTATAACATTAAAGTAATGTAAAACCCTCCTTGCTATTGATAATACGGAAATTCATTTTTTTACATTTAAACTTCAATTTTTCGAGATCAACTTGTTCTATTACAAAAGTAGCGTAATATTTCGAAAAACTGAAGCTTGAATGAAAATAAATGGGTTGCAGCATTTTGTATGTCAAAAAGGGTGTTAAATCAGTTTAAGCACTATTTTTCAAAATTTTCGTCGGTACAAAATAAAAAAAACTTTTTTTAATTTAAAGTACAAGTACGGATAGAACTATTCATTCAATACTACAAATAAAAGGGTGAACAAATAACAGCAGAAAATTCAAATACAATGTTAACATACGTTTTATTTAAAAAATTGCTTTTCAAGTACCTAATATTTTACAGTAAGTAAAAAAGTTTTTTAATGCTAGACATTAAGTTCCGCTTTTTTTTATTCAAATTTTATCTAAGTTCGCGCGCCACCTTCGTTATACATGGCAAGTAAAAACCTAAGTCGAGCCGTACACATATTCATTGCACAAATAACAAATGATCAATTTTTTGTTTATCTTACATCGAGAAAAATTAATTCCTTTCTACATTCTTAAAGGTATATTATCGCATACAAAATAATATTGAAAGCGTTCGTTCGTTTTTAAAAGGTCTATCATACATCGAAACTATAACAAGAATTATCAAAAACAACCATTAAAACCTTTTATTTACTTTTTTTTGGCCACTACAAAATAAAAAATTTGTTCCCAAAACATAATTTATTAAACAATATTAAATTTTACGTGCAAAATATCATCTGTGCCGTATAATTATATCGATTCAACGAAACAGTAACACCCACTTGTATATGTACAAAATTTTTCGTATCCCGCGACTTACGGCTAAAGTATATACGCTTTGTTTCGGTCTGTTATTTGTGCAAAAGGTAGAGAGAAAGAAAAGATAAAACCATCTCATATAGCTGTACTGGCGCATATCTATTTATAATATAAATAGTTTCGTAGAAGTTTAACTCTATGGTCGGCAAAACCTTTTTTTCTCTCGTGAAAGATATTTATATTTTACTAATACTTATCGAGCGTATATCATATAGCATCATAAATTAGTCATTTTTGTTAAACCTACGAAATTCTTTGCCATTTCCAAATCCGATTTTAAATATTATAATACATATAGAGTAGAATTGGATTCTTGAAAGATTTTTATCCGCTTTATTTTTACATAGTCTTATTGGTCATTGTCCAGTTAATTCAGTTCCATAATAAATTTAAAGAATTTATTTGTGTATGTTTAGATATATGTGCAGTGTTTGTAATTAAATAATTTCAATAACGTTTGTTAATAATTGAAACAATTTCTATAGATTTTAATTGAAAAAAACATTTTAATATTTTATATATTTACTGATTCGCAGATAAATTGATTTTCATTTACTTTATTTCAATACTAAAATTATCTCAGTTATTATTAGAAATTTTAGACAACTAGTTAAAAACAATTAAATACTGAAACATTTAAAAAAATATTTTAAGATATCCTATATCAAATAGAAGATTTGGCACATGAAGAAATTTAAGTATGTAATTATTTTGTTTTCAATCCAGTATTAAACACTTAAAATATTAAAAAGGAACATTAGAAGAATTTTTATAGATAAAAAGGAAATATACTTAAGATAAAATATATTATAATACATACTTCAGTAATTTTACTTTTTAAATATTTAATGTAAGAACCCAATTCTTAATATCCATTTCTTTCTCTGTAAGTTTATTGTTTACGCAATTCTCATTTCGTCAAAACACTCGAATCAAAAAAAAATCTGTAGTTGATTCGAAAAAAGCATAAAAAGATACAATTATTTAACTAAAGAAAAGATGTTCATTACATTTCTTTTCACGTTCAGCTTTCCTACTTGAGCGATATGCGTGTATTATAAACGTTTGTTCGTCTGCCAGTTTTTGTATACACTTTAGCCGATCGCTATTGTACTGAGAATACGAGGGAATCTACGTGTACGTCTAAGATTATGCTACAGCGGTTTTGTTTTATGCTTCGCTTTTATTCGTAATGACGGAGTCGGTTGTTACATTCTTCTTAAAATAATAGTGCCAGTAGAAAAAAGCAAGCCACTGTTAATTTTCTTTCGTTTTATATTAATGGTCCATATTTTTAAATATTAATTATCTTGCAAACAACCAAGTATTTAAAATATATTTCTAATGAAAGTCATCCTGACTAAGATATGTTGAAGCTTCTTTTAATATTATACAACAAATATCTGAGAGTTTATATATAGTAGTATTTAATAAGATATTTATAACATGCTATTTTAATATTTTATAAAAACTAAAATCCAAAAAAAAAGTATTGTACATGAAAATTTTACTTAATTACGTAAAATTGAAAATTATACTACATCTTAAAAACATTTAAAATATAATTACGAATAATACTAAATATTGCAAGAAAATTCATATCAGATCACATTTATTTTATAATAAATAAAAGCGTCAAACTGTTAAGGATCAATTAGAATTTTAACTAAAAATATATTACAATATAATATACTGAATAATTCCAAATAAAATTTGTATAAATGGTTGCAATAAAATTTATACAAAATAAAAAATTTTTTCCTTAATTGCAATTCAATAAATAAAAAATAGATTATCAAAATTAAAAATTTGCATGCAAAGCCTTTTGCTATTGTTAGATAAGCATCCAAAGATATTTTATTGTTAAAAATAAAATTATTTTGTATATTCATTCTTAAATAAAAATGGTTTGATACAAGGCATAAAAAATTAAATATTTGACTGTTTGTACAAGTAATTACAATAAAAATACGACATAAGCAAAGAAAAATAAATATTATTTTAAGTTTCGCTGCGAAGAAAAATAAGTAAAAAATGACTCGCAGACAAGCTGATGGCGATGAGACGTTTTATTTGTCGGAATGATCTTAAGACAACCTACCTTAGCACATTTCTATAAATGCGGAGATGTTAAGATATCTATTATCACATAGATCGTTAAATTATAATTTAAAAGAAAGAGCAAGAGTTTTACTCTTTATTGTAGAAAAAAAAGTACCTCTTTCTTTTTGTCGACCCGAAGGTAAATATCAAATTTTTAATAATATTAAATAATAAAATAATTTAACATTTTGTAATACATAATGATCAATGTTTGAGGGCCGACTGAAAAATTTTAAAGAAAATCGTTTTTTTGCGTTTCACCTTTGTTTGTCTCCGTGCATTTAAATTATCACGTTCCTATAGCTAAATATTTATAAAATTCAACGATTTTAATACTAAAAATAAACTTGATTTTTCTTAAGAAAAAAAGTACAAGAGGCAATGACAATTCCATAATCTACGGCCGTAGTAGAATTAAGTAAAAACGTACTTTTTTGACCACTCATACATCACATAAATAAAATGTGGGCAAGGTTTTTAAAGAGCAAACGATACTTCCTGCCTCTCTAACGTTGGCGCAAAAATTAAAGTTTAAAAAAAAATTTCATTATTTCGTCCCCTCAATAAGAGTACATTCGCGAGAGACAACACTATGATTGCGATGCTATATTATTTGGATACATTCTGAGCAGTTCTGAATCAGTGCCATTAACGATCAAATTAAGTTCACACATTCTTTCACTAAATCCATAAATAAATCAAAATCCCAAAAGCAAATCCCAGCCAGCTTCAGAACTCGCTTCAGAAAGCCTCCAGTCGAGATGAACACAGACGTTTCACAAGAACAAAACAAACATGAAAAGAAGGGCAGGGGCTTACTTATCCATCAAAAAATCAGGAACAAATAAACTTTCGCGCACGCACTTGCGAAACGTGCTACACATTCTCAAGACCAAAAAAAAACAAAAAAAAAGAAAGATAGACAGAAGGAATGTTTCGTCCGTGTGATATGCGTATAAATGGGGTGTTGGAGTGAGGGTCATGATGCTTGGCTAAATCATAAATATAAATGTAGAATGCAAGCGCGGATCAAGGCAGCGTTTATGCGTATATCTCATCGCGGGCCTCCCCTAGTCGGATACCTCGGTGTCGGGGTCCAGATCCCGGGTGGGCGTCGAGGCGTTGCTGGCGCTGGCAGACTGGGCGCCAGGCCGGTGCGTCCTGCGCGGATCGAACGGATCGACGACGATCTGCTCGGTGCCTTTGATCTCGGCGCGGCAGAACGGGCAGCCTTGGCCCTCCGAGTCCTGGAACGATAAGAGAGAATTGGATTATTGTAGTTGAGTTTTGGATGATTGAAGGTCGTGTGGGGATGATTATGTGGGAGTAATAGTTTAGTTCGAATTGATATGTAGGTGATTGGTGGGTGAGTTTGTGTTTTGTTTGTGTTTGTAGATTTGTGAGGCTAATGCGTATTTGATAATTATACGCGGAAGCTGATTTAATTACTGCATGAATATTAAGTAATACGGAACATCGTTATAATTCCACGAAAGTGTATTAAATAGGTAATATTAATTCTAATCACTGAACGTATGAAATCGTTTAATTTTCGATTAAGAAAACTTTATGAGTTTGCTATAGATGCTACAGAAAAAAATAAATTCAACTGGAATCGTGTTGCACTTATCACTTAACTTAATCTTCCATCTTTCTTATCTCTAAATTAATCTCACTCAAAAATCGCGTCGACGTATCTCAGTACTCATTCGCAAAATATGCGCCTGTAAAATCAACAACTCCACGATAAAAAAAAACTAATTAATTTGGAAAAAGCACTGCTACCTGCCAAGCGGTGAGACAGGGCGTGCAGAGCAAGTGTCCGCACGGCTCTATTCTCACGTCCTTGTCGTGCTCCGCGCAGATCTTGCACAGCTGGAACGTGCTGCCCATCTCGCAGTAAAGCTCGTATTGCTCGGCGGTGACCTTGATGTGTTCCTCGGGCGTCGGCTGGACCGCCCACGTCAGGTCAGGGTTTATGTTGCGACCGTCCGGATATAGATAGCTGTGGAGATTAACATATATTAGGGTTGAGTTTAGAGAGATGGAGGGTTTGATGGGCTTTTTGAAGGGTTGGTTGGTGGAGTCGGGTTTTTTCAAGTTTATGTTGTTGAGAAAAATTTAGATTTTTCGGGTGCTATATTTTTTTGTACAAATGATCTTAAATAATTAAAGTTGAAGATGTTTGTTATTTATTTTTGTACGTTAAATATAAACAAAATTATGTAATGATTCAAGTGTTACACAATAAAAAAGATTAAAAGTCTTATAAGCCTTGAATATATGAGGTCATTTTTTCTTGAGGATTAATTAAGGTAATTATGAGAGCATTGATAAGCAGGTGTTATCTTTTCTGATGGCAAATTTATTTATTATTTGAAAGATGCTTATTAAATTTGCACAGAATGAATTTTCAAACAACAAATCTTGAACATTGGAACAGATAATAATGTAAGTAACTGAAAGTTGAAGAACGCAGGTGCCGTTATATTCACAATAAAAAATACCATGTAAAACCGTCATAAAAATTTTATGATTAAATTTATTGATAATGATGATAAAATTAATTCTCTCTACAAAGATAAGAAAATAAAAAAAATACATTTATGCTATTTAAAATTTTAATACTTTAAATTAATAATGCCAAGTTTACAAAGTAAAAAAATCTGATCATAAATCATCACTATACGCATTTCCATTCAACAACACCTTCCCATCACACCACCCCAGCAGAAAACCCCAAAATTAAAAAACTCACAATCCTTCCCGATATCCATCGAGCAGCGCCTGGCACAGGCTCTTATTGTGCGGTATCGTCTGCAGAATATCCCCGTCAGACGTAACGTAGCCAATCGCCCACTGGCCCAGCCTCGTGCAGCTCAGCCGGAAGACGTAGCTGCCGGGCTTGGAGATGCAGTACTTCTGGAGCCGGGCCTTCACCTCGTCGTAGGTGAGAAAGGCAACGTAACCGGGGTGCGTCACAGCCAGGATCTTCCAGTTGCGCAGCAGCGTCGACCACGGCTGGAACAACCTGTTGCAGAGGAGATAGCTGATGGTTAGTGCTGGATCGATTTCGTTAGGCTAGTGGAGAGAGAATGGGGATGGCCTGGTGTGAGTGTGTATGTGGATTCTACAGGTGAACGGTTGGGTTAGTTTTTGATTGATTTGAATTGAAAATTTTTTTGTTGAATGGAGAGATTGTGGAATCGGTGGCGAAAAGTATTGGAATCCATTTTTCTTAATTTTCTCGAAATATTTTTGCGGCACGTTGTATTTTATAGAGATATTTTCCTCAAACAAGACATTTAATGACAAAAATAGATCCATGGTCAGTAACAATGGGGGTTTTACATTATCTAAGAGATGATAGTAGTAGTAAATCACCTTAAGATTCACTTGCAAAATTTAAATTATAATGCTTTTATCATTTTTCAAATTTTTAATTTTCGCAATTGCAAAAAAAGATACAGAGGCCATCTCACCATAGCCATAACTGTAAGTACACTTGATACTCTCCAAAATTACATTGAATGATATAAAAAGAAAAGGCTGACCTTGTGAAAACGTCGAATTCGAAATTCGATATGTAACCATTGCACGTGAGGTCTATCGTCGACTTCAGCGCCATCGCCTGCAGACCCGAGCTTATCGGATGCACCTGATTCAGCTCGTGCCTGAATACTTTCCAAGGTACCAGTGTGCTGAAACAAGAAAACAATCATTAATTAATTCTACATTTCGTATAAAAGCCTATAAAATGTATAAATAAAACCACAAAGCATTAATTAAAAAAGTAAAAGCTGTTATCGTGGTAACCTTTCTTCAATTACTATTTTAACATAATCGATTTTCTAATCGCAATACCCGCAATAATATACAGGCTACGTATACGCATGTAGACCATCGATCTCAAGCGACGCACTCTGTGTTTAACTTCTATTTTTCCAACCGCCTACGGTGCAATTATACACATACAGTAGCTCACACCACTCACGCAACTACTACTGTTTTGCCTTGTACTATTCCAACTCAGTGGCTACCTGCAGTCTTACCTACACGTTCAATCTTCGATTCGCAGCTCAGCAAATGAACATCCCTCAAACAAAGCTATAAAACCAAACTTCCCCTAAAAACGCAAAAAGATTGTAAAAAACCTTCGACTATACCTAAACTTTCGCGAAACTATACCTCTTGTCCCACATAAAACGTACTAACGTCTCTATATCCACTATGCGATCGTCCTCCATAAACACATACGCAGAGAACAAATCGCTCGTGGAATAATTGACGACCTGCTGGCATATAGGTCTTTATTATCACAGCTCAGGGGAGAAAGCGCGACGTGCGGGGGCGAATCGATGTCGCGCCGGTTAAATGACCGCTCGTTATTTTCTAATTTTGCGCGCGCGTTGAAAGGTCCGATTTGATGCGCGATATTGCGACGTGTTTGGATATGGATGTATTATGGTAGTTATGATTTTTGATGATTAGCATTGTTTATTGGTATACGGTTTGGTGATTGATTTTTAGGTGGTGGTTATATTTAATGACTTTTACGATTGTTGGATAAGGCGATGTTTTTTTATAATGAGTGAATGATGAAGGTTGAATAATAAGGAACTTTGAATCGTAGAAATTTTTCGTAAATAATAGAATTTAGCCTTAACTTTGTAGGAAAAAGTTCGTATCCTTGAGTGACAAAGTTTTTGTAGTATAGGAAAAACATTTTCTGTATAACGACTATTATATAAAATATTGACTACAATTTATTATTTCTGTACGTTAATGATTTATTCACATTTAAAATTTTGATTAATTGTCATTTTTAAACCAATTACCTGCTGATTACTCATCAACTTATCGCTCATCAACTGAATAATACAGGTTGGACTGAAAAGACAATAATCGCCTTTTAAATTAGAGTATAAGAACTTTCCGACTACTTTGCACTAGTCGTAATGCGGCCTCTATTACAAATATACAATTTTAAAGATTACTATCGTTAATTTTCTATGTCAGCGTGTTTCCGACGAAAAATGTTGATTTGTAAATATTTTAGTATACCTGCGGGAATTGAGTTGAATAAATAATGTTCCTGCGTAGTGTCATAAAAGTCAACAAGGTCGTAATAATTATCGTAAGACAAATAATATTGAATTCACATAGTTAGGACACAAGTAAACACTGTATCAAATACATTGATAATAATTAATAAAATTTGTAATGACTAAGGGAATTTGTGGCTACGCTTGTTAATAAGTCATCGATGATTCATCTTATTAATGACTTAAAACACCAGCCTTACTTAAGCTTGTAAATATTATACGAAATCATAAAAGATAGTTCAATGTAATAAGTATAAAAATTTTTGAGTGTATTTTTTTTTAATGTGAAGTTTACATTTTCTTGATGTACCTACAAGTAGAACTAAATTTTATTAAAACTTTTTTTGAATAAAATTTAGTTAAAAACGGGTTACATATAGGTATTTGTTGATTTTTAACACAACGTAAAAAAAGTAATAATTGTGCAATAAAAAATCTACACAATTTTAAAAATAAAATATACAAACGATTGTCAATACATAACGCAAACCTCCACAAACAACAGATCAATGAATTACACTATACCTCACAATACCCCTTCAATCTCAAACCCCTCAAAAAACTAAAATTTTAAACTACCCACATCCATTCCCACTCAACCCCCCCCCCCTCCAAAATAAAAAAACATAAAAAATAAAAAATCATCAAAGTTGCATCACAAACGCGACCACCAACCGTCGCCTATCTTTTTAGCTGGCCGTCTAGCCGCTGACACGCACACATACGCATCACGGCCAATGCGTCGAGTCACGCTATTACAAGGCAGCTTTTTCCCCGGCTCGCGCGCGCCGAGCGCAGCGGATAGACACGGATAGGTATACTCAGCGCCGGAGGAGCGCTCCGCTCAGTCCGCGGCCAGAAGCGACGAGGTGCGGTAGTCTTTCATCTCTCTTTCTTGCGCAAGTTTTGTCGGCAAGTGTTGCTCCGTGTTTCAGAAAGTGTCGAGGAGAGCTTAAGGAGAAGTCATCAGGTGAGTTACGGGGTTTTGAATTTTGGCGCGGTTTTTTTTTTAAGGGGATTATGGGGAAGTGACGAGGCGATGCCGGTTTGCGAGGAAAAGCGAGACTTGGTTAATGGCGGCGACCGGGCGGTGTGTGTGTGTGTATCGGAGACGTGAGAGAGCGGAAGATGTGGGAGATTTCGGTTTAGTGCCGGCAGATGGCGACACGCGCCCGGCCGCTAGCGCCTGTTTTTTTCCACTGGTTCTTGAGGTCTGAGAGTCTGGATTGTTCTCTTTTGGGTTGGATTTTGCAATGCTGGGAGCGTGAGGGGTGTACCGGCGAAATTTTTTATTGTTTTTGTTGAAGTTTAGTTGCTGGAGTTGTTAAGATTGTTTTTTGACGGTGGTGGGGGGTTTTGATTTTTTGGAGTTTTTCTGTCGTCAGGTGACTGTTGTTTACGTAAACATTACGCGAGATTTGTTAATGGGACCGGTATAGATTAGATAGAAGACGATTAAAGTACAATATAACGTATAATCATATTTATTGTTAATATAAATTAATAAAATTAATTTTTTGTATTAAGCAATAATTGAAAATCTATTTATATTTAAATATTATAAATTAATCTTAAGCAAAATGCTGAAATTGGACTTTTATTTTGATTTTAATTAACATTTATTTATTTATATAAGTTTGTAAAACCAATGCCCCAGTGAATATTAAATTTATTGAAAATATTGTGAAAAACAATTAAAAATATTTATACTATTATCATTTTGAAAAAGAATTACGCAATGAGAAAAAAAAATATTTTTAGGAAGTTAAAAATACGATTTCACTCGTGTATTTTTGCTTTCACAAGTAAATAAAAAATTCAAACGCTAGGACTGAATTGTGCAGTAGACACGAAGCGATTACAACAAGGTTATTAATAATAATCCATTCAAGCCGGTGAATAGTTAATAAATACAGTTTTCCAAGGAAAAATGGCTTTAACATTCATTTTACAGAAACATCACCTATTTTTTTTATTTATTTATTATTTTTTTTTTTTTCATATGATCATTATTTTTATTTTATTCTCATTTACTGGGGCGTTCATTTTCAAGATCAATAAAGCTCTACCTTCGATTTTCCATTTAAAAAAAATTTGTCTAAAGTGCACCGACCATTTCAGGAATTATCGCACCTTAGCACTTTCGCTAAAAAAATCATAAGGGAAATGCGTTTTTTAAGAGCGACGCTGTTGCCAATTGGACTACAGCATTTAGTGCGAAATTTCTCAGGCACGTACATATACACCCCCACATCTATAAATTATATTAGCGATTACTATTAGACGCACTTGGCGTGCTAATGCTACAAATATCTACGTCATTTATTTTTCATCGATTAAGCGCTTGTAACACTTGAAAAGTTTCAATCATTATTTTGCTTCAACGCTTGTTTTTCGTTAAAAAATATTTTTTCGAAATTTATTATAACATTATGTTGTTGTAAAAGTTTTGGTAACACGAATAAAGTGTTAGAAAAAAAAACTAGTAAAAAACTAGCCGCATTGTTTCGATTAAAAATAAATCATTTTCTCATTAACTATTATCCCTTCATGTTCACCAATAACGTACGTGTAAATTAAAAATCACATTGACAGTAAGAAATTTTTCATTCACAAACTTGTGTTAAAATACGAACTAATATTCAGTCCTAATTCCTTGTAGAATCAGTTGTTTTGTTCGCAAATGCGCTATCTAATTACGGACAGACTGTCATATTAATAAATTTAATGTGTTTTTTCGTTATTTTTAGTGAGTGCAGCAAGTATGAGCGGAAATGAAGATTACAAATCTGCGAAGTCAGTGTACGACTTCACTGCTAATACTATCAAGGGAGAAGAGGTTTCGTTAGAAAAGTAAGCGCCAAACATTATTGACAGTCCCATAAGTTAAAACTTAATGATAAAATTAGATAAACAATAATGTTCGTGAATAATAAAATTACGAATTTTGAATTTCTGAATTTTTTAAAATAATATTTCAATATAATAAATTTTGCTGAAAATTTACGATTTATCAAAAATGTCAAAGAAACACATTTGAGATTCTTTTAATTCTGTCATTTACGTAAATACTTTTTGCACGTATTTGATGATAACAATTATAAACGATAATAGATTTGCGAAAAATTATATTCGTTTGAAGCTTTAAGTCTTTACTAAGAAAATGCAAGAAATTTCAAGAATTTAGATGGAACATAAAAAAAACGACGTTTGTAGCGGCGTGTGTGGGAGAAAGGGTTCACAAATGCAAAAATATTATTGACGATTAAATCTTAATCTATATTAAACTGTCAAACACTGAAAAATATTGTTATTTAATTATGTCTCAATAATGTTTTCTTTTGATCGCACTTAACTTCAGTTATATGCAACATTTGTTAAATTTTACGATACCATTAGATAATAAAGTTATTTTTAAAATTTTCAGATACAAGGGACACGTTTTACTGATTGTAAACGTCGCCTCGAAATGTGGCCTCACTGCAACCAACTACAAGGAACTGAACGAACTTTATGACAAATATGCTGAATCTAAAGGTATTAAACAAGTGTTATTTAATGCATTTAAAAAATAAAAATATTTTTTTAAATTCTTTAAATTTAAGTCATAGAAAATGACAAAATTATAATAATTGTCATATTTTAGGTTTAAGAATTTTGGCGTTCCCATGCAATCAGTTCAATGGTCAGGAGCCTGGCAGCTCCGACGACATCTGCAGCTTTGCAGATCGTCAAAAAGTAAGCGTAATTTACTTAATAGTAACCACATCATCTATTTACAACAAGATAGCAATTATATACCATTATTTAATTATAACAAAACGGATCCGCGAACAATAAAATTTTTCCCCAGAATAACGGCATTCTCCGAAAACACAATCAAAATCGAGCTTAATCAATCAAGCGTAGCTAGTCCTTTAAGAAAGGAAAACGCGGCCACGATAAACCAACTGTGAAAATGGCCCGATGCTTTCTTGAGCCGAGAGCGCGCAGAGCTGAAAGTAGGTTATCCCGCAAACTCAGAGCGCGAGATTAATCGTCCTCCGTGTATCACCCGGGGAAAATTCATCGACGCGCGGGTATAAACATAAAATACGCGAAAAAGTTTGTATAGCGAGCTCTGGAAACATGCCCCCGGGGTGAATTTGGGACGTACACTTTTGCCCTACTTCGGGAGCTTTAGATTTGCGCGGTTTATCGCGCGAGTTCGGATTTTGAATCTCGTTTTTTTGATTTTGCAATGATAATTATTGTACTATGAAAGAGGTATAGAAAAAAAGATAATATTGTCTTGAAAAATTTATTCTTGATATTTTTAAAATTTTTCTTTTGATTTAATAATTCAAAATTTTGTCGACTTTGAAAAGAAGCCTATTCACTTTGAAAGAACACAACAAGCCTCGACATCCCCTTAAACTACACCGAACGCGCATAATCATCAAAGGCATAACGCGAAATCGATAATTCCAACGCGGGCACGCACGGCCCCCTCGATAATTAGCGGCCTCTAATTCCGCTCCCTTTGCTTTCTAGGTAAAGTTCGATCTATTCGAGAAGATCGACGTGAACGGCGACAACACCCATCCGCTCTGGAAGTACCTTAAAAAGGAGCAGGGCGGTACTCTGGGCAACTTCATCAAGTGGAACTTCACCAAGTTCATCGTCGACAAGGAGGGCAAAGTCGTAGAGCGACACGGGCCTAATGTCGATCCCAGCAAGCTCGCCGATAATTTGGAAAAGTACTTTTAAGGGATGAGATGCGGGAGTGATTCGTCTAACAATGAGTCTGAGTGATGTTCTTCTATTTTTTTATGGGGAAAATATCAAGAGTCTTGGAATTTTTCGCTTTATATTTTTGTAGAACGTTATCATGTGATCGTTAAGTTATTGTATTGCGCACGTAGTCGTGAAGGATGAGCGATGTAGGTTAGGCTTGTCTAATCAGGATGGAGTTGCTTTTTTTTTTATTTTGTTATTCAGAGTAGCGTTTTTGGCTTTGAGCGAGGTGTCGTCGGCTTGTAAGATTGTAATGATTTCGATTGATTTATCACGATTTTAGTTCCTAGAGTACACTTTTGTATTTTATTTATGTAAAGAATGTGGAATAAAAGCGTATTAATGACAATGATATGAAATATTATTGGAAATGTAGTTTTGGTGTTTGAAAAATTAAATAACAGCCAATACAAATCGAACAAAGTTTAATTAGACAAAAACAAGAGTCAAAGTGATAATATTTACTTTTTAATACAAATACAATTAACATTTTAGAGTGTAATCGATCATATCAGAACAGAAAATTTAATTTTATATATATTATAATTTATATAACTTATAATAAATATATAGTCATAATATTGCTCAGACTCCTTGCATATAGCCTTGAAAGTGGTATGTCTTTTATTGTAAGAGAATCACTTTTATTTTCTTAGATCAGCTTTTGAAATTGACATCCACGCCAAATACTTTCATGCAAGAGTGAAAAGTGTAAAGACTTAATATCATTTTAGAGCAAATTTTATAATTCATTAAGTAATTTTGAAAAGTAAAAATATCTTAATTTTTTGCACTCAATATGTTATGAGTTTAAAAAATTAGCGCACATAATTATACGTAAATTAAAATTTTCTCAAGTTAACTTTCACTCATTTTTTTTAAACTTTACAATCTTTGTATTTATTATGCGTAATTTAGTTTTTGCACTTCAATTTTATACACAAATGTTAAAAATTATAAAACATGTATCGTGTATTGTTATTTATACAAATTAAAAGCAAAATGAAAATTAAGTTTGTATTCATTTCTAACACACAAAAGTCTTCTTTATAATATCTCCACTTTCAAAACGTATTCTAAGTATAACAAATAACAATCTAAAAGCTCTATTTTTATATTACATAAACTTCATTTTATTTTATTTATCAAATTCAATTTTTTATAGCTATCTAAAAATGAATTCGAAATTTTGCCTGAATTTCTAAATATATACCTGAAGTATCATGGTCCAAAGATCAAACATCTTTTAATAATTTCATAACAATTTTCATCATGACAGAGCAGTTTCTTTAAAAGGGAGATGAGTTCACAGTACTGACCAAATATTTTTTATTATCTCAACGGTGACTCAAACTTTGCGTACACCCGATATAGAGTATTGCCGGCGAAAGCCGCACAAGCAGCGCCAACTTCTCCTTAGTTGAGTTCTAGACCCGGCGAGAAGAAGAAGCCTACCTAGTGCCGTTCGTATAATAGTCAGGAGAATTACAACTGATTTTAACAGTCAATAATTGTGAGTCTTTGGTTATAGTTTTGTTTAGATAATAATATTTATGCTTGTTGCTTTCTTATTGATTCGATTTCGTTAATGATACTGTTCACAGTTTATGTAGTTAATTTTTTAACTATTGCATCATATTATTACATTCAGATAATCGAATTATTTTATTGTAGTTACAAGTTTATTATTGTTAATTTACAATCTCTTATTGTCATGTCCAATATGCTACCATTGCTGTAGAAAAAGACAGCTGACAAAGAGATATAAGCTATGTTCAGCTACTGCAAGCCGCCATGACAGCGCGCGACATTTGAAGTACATTTCGAATAGGAACATTACTTTGCTAAAATTTAGTGTTAATATAGATGGCATTGTTATGAAAAAAAAGAAAAATAAAAAAAAAATATGATATTTTTAATCATCTGTGGATTTTAATCTAAAAATACGTTTTAAAAAATAATCACTTATAAATAATGGTTTTTTTACAATAAATAAGTAAAATATTTTTCTGTAAAAGCTATCGAAATTTAATTGTTAATTTGGTTGTTTTTTAGTAACCATGAGTGGAAATGAAGATTACAAAAGTGCAAAGTCAGTGTATGACTTTGTGGCTAAAAATATCAAGGGAGAGGATGTACCGTTAGAAAAGTAAGAGCTTAAATTTTAATAAAATTTTCTAAAAACTTATTATAAATACTTTAATATACAATAAAATTATCACTTTTAATTTAACATTATACATTGTACAGACAGGTCGCTATCTCTATTTTTTTATGCGTATCATTTATCTAATCTAAACTATTTTTGTAGTTCTAAATATAGTATTAAAATAAAGAACAAAACATGATATTCAAGCTTTCGTTAGATAAAAAATTAACTTATACAAAATATTTTCAGATACAGGGGACACGTTCTTCTGATCGTAAACGTCGCCTCGAAATGCGGCCTCACTGCAACCAACTACAAGGAGTTGAATGAACTTTATGACCAATACGCTGAATCAAAAGGTAGTCAAAAAATTTTATTTTTGATAATATACAGGTTGTAAAAAGCCTTAATGGATGTGAAATAAAATGTTATGCTATATTTCAGGCTTAAGAATTTTGGCGTTCCCGTGCAACCAGTTTAATGGAGAAGAACCCGGCGGTTCTGAGGAAATCTGCACTTTTGCGGATCGTATAAAAGTACGTTATGAGATAAATATTTTTAATGAATATTTTTTTTTAATTTGCTCACGAAGTAAGTTCTCCTACGATACGAATTATTATTATACAATAAGTAAAGCTTTAAAATGCTGAGAGTATTTATCTGCATCATTGTAAAGCATTATAAAAAATATTTTATTTCAGTTTCAAATAACTTTTTTTTACATCCGTACTTAACTTTAAATTAAAAGGAATTATTTTCTTTTTTAAAACGACACATTTTTTCAATATAATATAGCTTTACAATTATATAAAAAATAATAACAAATCAATTTTCTAATTTCTCTTTCAATAAATTATGATATTTCGAAAAGGGCAAATGATTAATAACTCTAATCACTTAAATAAAATAAAAAAAGCTCAATCTCAATTGCAATTTTTATCAATGCACAGGTGAAATTCGATCTATTCGAGAAGATCGACGTGAACGGCGACGGCGCACATCCGCTCTGGAAGGACTTGAAAAAGGAGCAGGGTGGCATCCTCGGCGACTTCATCAAGTGGAACTTTACGAAATTCATCGTCGACAGGGAGGGCAAAGTCGTCGAACGGCACGGACCTAACGTCAACCCTAGCCAGCTAGCGAACAAGCTCGAAAAGTATTTTTAATCAAGCGGATGAGGATGTTGGACTGTTCGGCGATTTTTTTATATGGAGTGTCTTAGCTTTTGCTGTTATAGTTATGAAAATAGAACGTTACGAAGTTTTCTTTTGTAGTTTTAGTTAATTTAAATATGAAAAATGAGTATGTTTTGAGAATAATTTTTTTATTTCATTTTTTTATAAAAAATAAAGAAAAAAGTGTTAATATAAGCACTGTTAGTAAAATGTTAGTAATGTAAATTAAATTTTTTCTTTTTAAACCTGTATCATATGATTTTGAAAAAAAAAATAATTTTATTGAATCTAGTTGCAAGTATAGGGGAGGAGAATAAAAGAAGTTGCCTAGACGGGTAAATTGAGCATATACATAACTTATTATAAACGTATAGAATCAAATATAGGCTCACATTTTGATAGAGATTGAAAAATCGAACTATTCGCGGTCAGAATTTGGTAAATTTTTGTAAATAAGTTATTAATAGCGTATAAACACCACGTCTCAGCATCTCGTTCTGCTCTTCCCCATCACTATATTTATATTGCGTGAATCAATTTCTTGACCTTACCAATATTTTAACCCCAGGCTCATTCGCCTTTATTTCGCTCCCAAACATTTTCAACTCGGATAAAACACGTCCCTGTACACACCCCACAATCCCCACGTTATTTATTTCTATCAATTATTCCCAATATCTCAAAACTCACCAAGCACGCGCGCCAGCCCGCTGCATATTAACCATCGCCCAATCTTCATAGGAAAAATATTTACCTCCGTCGCGTCCTGATAAGCAAAACACACAGCGCGCGCTTGTTTTTCCCTGTATAAAGTAATAGAATACACCAAGCAGCGGGCGAGGGGGGCAGATCAGCCGAGCGATTTTGCGCAATAAAGCGCCGAAACGTGAGGCTTTTCCGGGCGCCGAGCGAAGAAAACACGGGCTCGAGGAATCCGGCATTCTCGGCATGTACGACGTCGACGAGCTTTTAAAAATTAAAATCCGCGCGCGTGCCTCGGACGCTCGTGTGTGTGTACTTCTAATACCTGTAGGAAATCCGGAGAATAACAAGACAAGGCGCCTGTCGAGTTATTTGTCTTTTCGTGTTTTTTTTTCCGGGTAATAAATGGCGAAAGTTGATGGGGAGAGTATTAAAAATATGAGGTAGTAAGAGTATTTTTACGGGAAGTTAAAAATGCATTTACGCGACGATGCCGGCAGAGAGATAGGTGGCAAAGTGGAGCGGGGCTTATAGAATGGAAATCTGCTCGCTCTTTTAACGAAGTTTTATTTTGTTAAGAGGAGAGAGAGAGAGAGCCGGGGAGAGGTAATTGAATTTCGAACTTTTAAAAGCTATAGGCGACGATATTGGAGCGTTCGTGGAGGAAAATTCATTGTTTGCTTTTTCAAGTAAAGCGTATTATTCAAATTTAGCGCGAAAGACACAAGAGAAATAAAGTTTTTTTAATCTCCGAAAAAAATAAAGCCCGCACGAGAGATTATATAGAATTAAATGGACTGTAAAGTTGCGCAATTCACCGCCGCTTTTCAAGATAACGAGCGAATCTTAAAGAAAATGATTTCCAGCCCCGTCAAAGCTGAAAGCTCACCAAAAGACTCTCAAACCTAACAATAATCACAAAAGAATCTCAAGCCCACCGAGCCCAAAAATAAACACAAAAGCAACTAACACAGCCCATCTCTCATATACCAGCCGAAAATTTTTCATTCCACGCAGAAAAAAACAGCTCTCTCCCGAACTTTTCCAGCACCGCCTCACCCTCGAGAACTGCAGGCGGAGGGGAGCACATAGCTTTTCAGGATCCCGTATATATACAGCCGTAAATCCGCGTCGGCGGCGCCGGTACGCGTGACGTATCGATTTTGATATTAAAGCCTCTCCCCCCTCCTCCCTACGCTGTGGGTCGCGTTATAATCTGGGGTACATCGCGCGCGCGGGGATGGATATAGAAGCGAGCTTTGCCGCTGCTCTGTCCTCCATTTGCGAAGCTTGGGATATGCTCGCGCTGTGTACAAAGGCAGTGTTTTTGAGATTACTTCTCTCGGGGGGGCTGCGATTGCGCAGGAGCAGAGCGCGATTTTTTGTTTGCGGGAATGCGCTGGTTGGAAATGAACTGGGAGGAGGAAGGTCCGAGTTTTCTGGGGAAAGTTGGTTGAGTGTTTTCCGAGTTGGAGGCCTCGTTTGGTGGTTGTGTAGTTTTGTAGGAGTGATTGTTTTTGCTGAAATTTTGTTGGGTACGGTTAATATGGGGATTTGAGTGGGTATGGGGTGTTGGTTTGATAATTGATATATTTAAAACGACGGTACATGAAAATGAAAAAACAAATTTGGAATTTGAGTTAAAGTTACTCTAATGATTAGTACAGATAGAGTTTTACATTTGAATTTGAACTTTATATGTTTACACAACTATTAAAATAAAAAATTATAAATTATTTTGTTTAGTATATTTTGTTAAAATGTTTAGCATAAACTATGAGAAGAATTTTTTTCTACAAGCACAAAAACACATGTATACACGCCCAATAAAACTAAATTCATAATTGCTCGAAATCATTAAACATCTAATTTTGCTAATTAATCGGGCGACGAAACCGAGCCGAATAATTCAGACCAGAAACTCAACCGCAAACCACTCTAATTACCAAACGAAAAGAGAATATCGCGTTGCCTCCCCACCTACACGACGATAACCTGAAACCGTAACAAAAACGCCTACGAAAAAAAAGAGCAAGCAGGAAGAGGAGCAAATTTTTCATGCGATCCTCAACTACGCTAAAAAAAAAAAGGTATCCGCGCGCTCGAGGTAACTAAAACCGTCTATATTATGTGTCGCTCGTGACGCGAAAAGCCGTCGGCCTGCTTTTGTGTGCGGCGGAGGCAGGCTGCACTTTTCATTATAGTCGCGGTGGGAGAGGAAAACCTGAGGAGCTCGCGTTAAGGAGATTGGAGAAAAGGAGATTTGTCATTGAGGGGGAAAATTCGGTGGTTAAATGGAGCGAGAGCTGGAGGGAATGATTTTTTTTTTTTGTTGGGCTGTGCGATTGTGTTGCTGGGTGATTTTGCGGATTTTCTTGCTTTGTTACGAGTGGTAATGTTGCGCTGCTGGGGTAGATTGATAGGTTTTAAAATGTTTTTATATTTGGAATTCGACGGAGAATTTCGAAATATTTGAACGGTTAATTATTTAAATATAGTCGTTTTAATAAAATGTAATTTAAATCGCAAATTTAATTAACACATGTTATACAAGCGTATCGTTATAGCGAAATTAATAAACTTAAAATAATTTTCAGAAACAGTATTAAATTCCTACTGTACAGTATTAACTACCCAAAATTCCTCAAATTCATTTTCGTTCTTATTTTTCCACCCACACAAGCACCTTAAACCCTTCCAGCCATTCCACTACCTCCACCACAACAATTTCCACCGAAACTCACCCTCATCCCTCAAACAAAGAAATTCGCAATTTCCAAACACCTCGATAAATCACCGCGGCAACCCAAACCCACCTCCAGCTTTTTTCCTCCACGAAAACCCGCGGAAACAATTTTCCCCCAAACAAGCGAACCTCTCGAACCCTCGCCCACGCTCCAGACACCATCCTATACATCCCTCGAACAAAAAAGCTCCAGTCTCTTCCAGCACGTGCTTCCTCCTTAAACAGCCGCTTGGCTTCTGCGCTGCAATTACTCGTCTCCGGGCTCACGTATATATAGCGCGCGCTAATTCAGCCGGATCGTTTGTAGGAAAACGTCGATGAATGAAACTTTAATTGCCGCAAGCCTTGACCTTACGCGTGATTCGTTTTTTCTCTCGTCGGTGGGCGTTTAAGTGCGTTAGGTGTCGCTTGTTTTCGCGTACGAGTTGTAGAGTACGTAGCGCGATTTTCATTGTTACTGCGGAGGGGAAATTGCGCGTTAGTTGAGCGGTGAGTCATGAGCGAAGGTGACGAGATGGGTGACGTTATGCTGCGCGAATTTTAGAAAGGTTTTTCACCTGGGGATTGAGATTCTTTGGATGGGCTGGGTGCGAGTTTGGCTTGGTTTTATAAGATTGGATTATTGCCTGATGATTAATTGAAAATAAATATATGTATAAGGTGTTGGTTTGCACGTTGAACAGTCATCCGCGGGAAATACGTGCTTCTATTGACTTGAGAACGCAGCGCATCTTATCTTCATCTTTCTATATTATTAGGTCGAACCACTTTAAAAGTTCTTCGAAGTTTGTAGTGACTTCTTTTTATTATGTTTTTTATTGTGAGAAGAAGCTGAAGTTTATTAGTGGCGTCGTTGGTTTGAAGAGCGAAAGAAAATTCCATTACTTGTAAAATTTTATAGTAATAAATGGGCAATGTATTTGTAATTATTATGCATGAAGCCACGTTGTACATAATAAACTTGTGGATTCGAGCCACTGCAGAGTTAATATTCGAAGCACATATAAACTTCAGCTCGATCTCGATGACGCGCTACGTAAATAATGAAATTGCTTGTAGGTGTTTATACGTTGGATTTGGATGACTGAAAATTCATGAAATTTATTATTCTGGTATATTATCCAGACAGAATTAAGTAAAATTTATTTTCCGATAAAATTCTATAGCTACTTGTTGATTATAAAAGTCAATTTAATTTAAATTTCAATCAATTCGGCTCATTTTTATTAAAAAATGAAAGTAAATTTTAGATCATTTATGTAAATTAAAATGTTTATCATATTAAAATTAATAAGTCTTGTACTTCAATTTTTTAATAAAATATATTTAAAGAGAAAATTATACATTTGAGTATTTTGCACGCAGAAAATTGCATAGATTTTATTCCTGGAAAAGAAGTAGCTTTTTCTAGAAAGAAGGAAAAAAACACAGAAAATGATTTTGCTCGTTGATGAAAAAGAGGTTAATGTTGAGAAACTATTTTAATTAAGTACGTTGTTGCAGCTCGTAAGTGGAATTGTTTGTTTTAAGAATTAGGTCGCGTTAACAGTCGCATTATGTAGGATTAAAAAAAAAAAAAATCATCGCGGTCGAAACTTTTTAATGAAAAAAATATAATTCAATCTTCGATAACTAAAAATTCCCGCAATTAAAATTTAATAAAGCACAAATCCAGCTAACAAGCAAACAATTATCTAAACCGAAATCCAACCGAAACGAATTTTCTCAAAAGAAGTGAAATAAAGAATTTCCCCTAGCACCGGCCAACTTTTATCTTAACAGCCCGCGCTACGATGCATTCACAAAGTTAACTTTTATAGCTCGCCAATAAACGCAAGCACCTCCCATAAATTACTCGCACGTCCCGTCAATCGCTCGTCTATTTTTAACAAATCGATCCCGACTACTCCTTCATCTTGACCTAATAAAGCCCCGCGCACTTACGCAACTCTCACAACAAGCCGCCCCGTGAAGCCACTGAGATAATGGCTTGTGCAACCCCGTGAATAGACTGATAATTTTTCCCTGGTGTGCACGCGCGTCTATACGGAACGAACGCACCATGGGAAAGTGAAGAAGCCAAGTGCGTCAGCTTTCTTTTTTTTTCTTTTCTCTAGCGCGTGTCGCCGCCGTCTCTCTCAGGGGCTACGTAAAAAGGCCAAGGAATTCGCGCTCACAGCTGTGCGCTTGTCCGAAGGTCCCCTTAATTGAGTCAACGCTCTTATCGCTGGAATTTCGTTCCGGCCGTTTCTTTCGTTTCCCGTCTTGGAACGTTTATCTGGACTTACTTCCGTCGTCTGTTCCGTGCGATGTGTGTATACGGCTGGGTTCTTTTGTTTGACGGGCGACTCATTTTTTTTTTAGATGAATGAATTTTTTTTTTAATTGATATAGCGTTTTGGTGGGCTTTGTTTTGGAGTCGGTAAATATTTGGCGAAGATTGTGATGAAGATATTCAGTGGTGGTTAGAGGAAGTAATTTGTCTTGATGTCAGTTCTAGTTTATTCATACATGCAAACTTTTGTAAGACTTTCGCGAAATGCTTACAGTTACATCATTCAATAATACATTCATTCATAATGTAGTTCTTAGGAAATTTTTTGATTCTGAGAGTTGGCGGTTCTACGAATACTCTATTCATTGAGCCTTTGTCCCTCATTTTCAATAAAATTCAAGCTCAAAATCAAGTAAAAAGCAATTTGTAAATCCCAATTGCAAAAACCACCATAACAGCCCCCATAACTCATCTAAAAACTATTTAACCCCATCAACCGCTCGACCAAGTATCCATCATGCCAAAACTACATCAACCCGCAGCCAACCTAAAAACAAGCATTGCGCAAACCGCAGGTGCGTGTCACCCCATTACCACTTCCGGCGCGTCAATCGGCTCTCTCCCAGACGTCACCCCCGCTTTTATAACCAAGACACCGCGTAAATCCACATTCGCTTCTCTCCGCGCCTCTACCTCCACCCTCACCTTTTCCATTCATTTTTTTTTTATCTCTTCGCACGTGTACACATACGCGAAGGGAATCCCCGTTAATTCCTCGCGTGCGCGTAGGCAGTACACACACACACACGTGTATATATGTGTATAATCGAACACGCGGCGAGCGCGCGACGTAAAAGAGACACACACAGGCGGCGTCGGCGGCGGCTCTCGGCTCTATAATTAGTCGTCCTTGCCTCGTCGTCAACCGATCTCGTCGCGCGCGCCTCCATTCATAGAACGCGCCGCTCGTTGATCGCGGCTCTTCCCTCTTTTACGCTGTACTACGACACCTCGGGCGCGCGAGAGCTCGTTTCTAGCGCGTTTTTTTCGCTTTTTTTTTTAATGAGGAGAGTTGCGTAACGGGGGATTATGGGAGGGGAAGTAATGTTGGTTTGGGTTTATTTTTGATGTGGGGTTTTCGTTTTTTGGGGGATTGGATAGTAATGTTTTTTTGTCGTGAGGTAATGACTGTGTTTATGTTGATAGAATAGTAGTATGAAGATGTGGTTCATTTATGAGTTATATTGTGTAGTTTGATTAGAATGAGTATGCAGAAAGCTATAATTAATTGTTGAAGCCCTTAAATAGAGCGACGGGTATTTAAATATTTACGAAAAATATTTTTGTTTTTGTCGAGGTATTAGGAAGAATAAATGGTCTTGGCAAGCTCTCTAACTGCCACCCACTTTCTTTGAATGAATCAGTGAAACTGTCTGGATTGAATCAGCGGTGAGCTTACGAGTGATTCAAACTGCTGCATATTTGCAATGTTAAAAATTATTACACTTATTATTCGGTACACGTAATGTTATTCTTAAATGACTGTACAAATGTGATTTTTTGAGGAAAATTGCTTTACGTAAATTAAAAATATAGAATCATTATCTTCTTGGAGTTCATTTAGCAAATGCTATAAATTTAATTTACAATTATCTTACAATTTGTATCAACAGTTTTTCTAGAAACTTAAATCATAATATATATTAATTATCAAGCTTTAATTAATTACCTAATGTTCATGAAAATGTTTAAATTTATATTTGAACACGCGTGTTCTTACAAAAATATAACTCTAAAACAAAAATTCGTAAAATAATTTCAAAATAAAGTATATTAATGAAAATTTCAGGCTTTTTAAAATATTGTAAACAGATTTATGTTTCGTTAATTCAACAAAAATGTAAAAGTGATAGGAATAATTTATGAAGATTCCTTAAATATTTGCATTAGCTTAAACGATTAGATTTCCTCAATTTGTTTCAATTACTTGTAATTTTTTCTTGAATTAAAGTAAAAATATAATTATAAAGTGAATTAATTTATTTTAACAACTTTACTTTTAAATTATCTTTTTATTTTCATTTAAAAAATGGCACGTTATTTAATGAACACACGTTTAATTATAAATATGAAAATTTTTACAAACTTTTGATCGGTACTATAGTTCATCTAAAATTTGAACAATGGCAAAAACTTATTTGCCACTAGATATTTTCAACAATAATTATTTCTATATCAATCCATTATAACTAGCTCATCGATCCATTTCATAATGATTCAAGTAAACGACCAGATAAAGAGCAAACAATATTTTACCTATAACAATTTCAATCTACAGCGACCAATGAATAATCAAAACCTAATCTGACTAATCAAAAATTCCTACAATCCAATCCTCAACAGTCAATCAGTAACAATAATCATACTCTTCCCTCAAAACAAAACGCACCATCCACACCATAACCATCCTTTCACATCACCCACCCACTCCCGCAAAAATACATCCTCAAGCCCTCACACCAGCAACAAGCTCCGCGCACCCAACAACGCGGCCACTATGCAAAAGTCACTCCCGCGCGCTGCCAAGCTCAAGACTCCGTCCGTCATTCACGCTGGGGGCAGGTCATCGACACAGCCCCAGCGACATCAGCAAGACTCGCGTCTTCCAGCCTGCCATTACCCAGCGCCGCGCGCGAATCTTTTTCATCCCTCCCGCCGCTGGAAATTCCGATTCGCCGAATCGATTATACGCTCGCTCTTTCTCCTCTGTGACGAATAGAAACACGCGTAATCGCACGCGCGCGCGCTCTGGCTTACGTATATACAATGTCTCTCTTTTTCCTTATCTGTCGGCTCTCGCGACGAGCGCCGTCTTCCCGCTTTTTGCGAGCCACATCCGCTCTTTTTTGCGCTGGGAATTCCTGCAGGCCGGAATTGCCGTGGAATGTTTCTTTTTTTTTAGTTTGTAGTAGCGGTTTGATTTCTGTGTTGTGTAAATGGATGGGTGCGGTGGAGGTTGGGTTGAGGATTAATACGTTAGGGCTGATTATGTGGATTTGGGTTTTTACAGCGTCAGAAATTTTGAAAGGCATTACTTTGGAGGTGTTGTATTTTAAGATCTTGGTGTATTTTTATTTCATCGTTAAATAAATATGGTTTGGCGTAAAACAATTTTAGACTTTATGATTTTGTTTTTTCAGTACGCGTAAAGCCTGGGAACAATGTTTAATTGAATTCATAAAATATTGCAGATATACAGGAAGTTTTAGTTCAGAATATCTATTGCGCGGCAGAATGTATGTAGAACAGTGCTCTAGTCGATAGTACTTATGTAAATAGGTCAAGCTAACCCAGTTTCTGATATTAATTCACTTTTAAGATTTACAGATCGCCGCGGAAATAGGGCAGCTGCTCAAAATTCATTGCAATTCTTTTATGTCTTCAAATAATTGGTATTACTTGAATGTTAAAAATCCCATTCTTTTGAAAGAAATACGGATCGCATAAATATTTTTCAAAAGAAAAAAAAGAAAAAAATATTAGAAGAGCCACAGTAAAAATATACACGACAATCCACGAAAAAAAAAAGTTTTCCTTTGTGACAGCGACGGAATGCCTCCCACGTGATTGTCGCATCGGGCTTTCACAGGAAATGAGCTTGAGAAAAGACTGATAGGAAGCCAGTTGCGTGTTTAATTTGGTATGAGAAGCCAAAAATCTGCGTGGGAGAGCCAGAGACGAAAGACGAGAAGCTTGATGCTTATTACACTGCCAGTGATCAATACAGATCCTGGGGTATCCAAAAAATCCTCACGGAGTGTGCTTGGAATTGAAAGTCTCCTTTCTTCGGTGAATTTTGCCGATTTGCTTTTCAGCAGATCCGGAAAAGTTTATAGCGGACGCACGCGGGTATTTTTAGAAATTATTGCGGCGCGGACGTGTACGTCAAATTTAAAATTCAAAAGTGAAGGATCCGGTTTTCCGAGGAGTTATGAAAGGGTGCGGAATATATTTGGCGAACGTTTTAAAAATAAATTTCGTCCGTTTTAAATATTTTTCCGGGGCTTTCTTTGCGCATTTTGAATAGCTGAAATTTATTTCTGGGAAAAAACTTACGGTTACAACGATAACAGCTTCACTGTATATTTTAATGGGCGTTGCTGATCTTACCTGTAACAGAAAAGAAATATAAAAATTAGTTTTATTTAAATAAAGTATAAAATTAATACATTTAAAAAGAATATGTAAATATTTTATTTCAAATGATACTAAATTATGTTGATACACAACATACGTTTAATTCCAAAGTTTTCTAAAATTAATGTTTAATAAAATTTTATTGATATTTATATGTATGGATCCTCAACGAATAAAGATGTTAATTTTATTACACATTCTTTTTTGCGTAAAAACTGTATCAAATTCAATAATAAACAAGCCCGCCGCACGTCATTCGCCAAAAACCAAATAAACACGCACTCCGGCCTCCAAAACTTGATACAAATCAAATTTGCTCAAAATACCCCCACACACAAACAATCCGCCCGTCCAATCGATAAAAAAAAAACCTAGCCTCCTCCCTCCCTCTTTTCAATCGCAAAATACCCTCCGCGTGCATTATTCATCTCTCTCCGAAGTATCGTCGAGCAGCATCGGAGTCAGATACTAAAAGATAGCTCGCGTCACATACTCAGCTATACATCTTGCTTCTCATCACCTGGAAGCCAGCCTCCACCCCCACAATCCCTTCTCTCTCCCGCTCTGAAAGACGATGATTCAACGTCGTCCCAGTTCTCTCTCTCCCCCCGATAAACCGATTTTCCGAGTCGTCAGTTGGTTTTGTGCGAATCTCGATGCTAAATTGCAAAGCCAGCCCCAGCGCGCGCAGCTGGCTCGCTTCCGGGGGGTGGGGTTATTGCTTTTGCGCGAGATTTCGTATCTACGGGCGAGAGGGGATTTATTTTATTGGGAGCGGGTCGCAGGAGTGTTGGCCGGAGTTTGCGCCTGGCTGACGTAAGGGCCGATGTTTTTGGGGGGATGCGGACTTTTATCGGCCGGAAAAGGGGTTTGTCGTACTCGTGGTTTGTAGGTGGTAGAGAGCTGAGACTGATTTATCGATATGTGATATGATTTTTGAGAGGTTAGTGTTTTGTGATGGTTTTGTAAGAGGTATGGTTGTGTGAGGTTATATAGGTGAGTTGACGATAGGAGAAAGTTTCAATGAATGAATTGTTGAGCAAATTGCGACTGAATGGGTGACAATGTGGAAAGTTATAATTACGGCTGGATGTATGAAGGAAGGGTAATCAGAGTTGTCAAGTCGCGCGTTAAATGATAATTATTATTCTTAGTAGGTATTGTAGATGTAACTGTTACATACTTGAATTGATTGTTCAAGTTATTTTAAGTCTATTTAAAATTTTAATCCTTAGCTTAGAAAAATTAGTACTAAAATAATCATAAAATCTATGCGAAATTAAAATGTTTTTAGTTTGAGAAATTATTGAAAATTTACTGTATTATCAGCTAAATAGAAGTTTAAACAAAAAGTAATACTCTAGTATAAATAAGTCAAAATTATGTTTTGTGTAGTAAAATCAAGAACTACATTTTATATAAATACTATAATTATTCTTTACAGATACTTGTGCAAGCAATCGAAAGGTTAAACAAATTTTTTAAACAAAAACATATTTTGTGAAAAATGATAATTTTAATTTTATAATCCCATCCCAAAACACCCAACACGTAAACACCCCATCCACTCACCAGCAATCCTCAAACAACCCATTTTAAACCTCCTTCACCCACACCCGGCCCGTCAATACTGAATAACCCAATAGCCCAGAAAAGGCTCCAGCCCTCTCCTATTCATTCAACCCACGAAACGCGAATCCTCGCCAAATAACCCTGGCAAATCTGCGGAAACAGCGAGTAAGCAGCCAGCCGGTACACAGAGAGTCCAGCTACTCTCCGTGTCTACCCGGCGTACAAATCTCAGCGGACAAAGATAAAACGCGCCCTGAAAAATTCATTCGATTCGCGCGCGCCGCATTCGCGTCACGGAAAAGTACGTGTATATACACGCGCGAGGCACGCGAAAGGAGAGAGGGACAAAAAATGAGGCTTTAATAATTTCGCGGCCCGCCGAGAGGGCTGCTCATTGCCCGACGACGACTGCCTCTTCGCTCCCTCTCTCGGGCGCTTTTTTTTTTTATTTTCTCCCTTCCTTCGACGGCTCTGCTTCCGTTGTGCGCGAGGCGGAGTCTGCGGCTGGATTTCCGTCTGTTAATTTTGGGAGAATTTTATTTCGAGCGAGGTGGTTCTGGTCGGGTGCGAGGTCGTGTTTTGAGGTGGTGTGGCCGAGGGTTATTTATCGTTAACTAATGAATCGGTTATTGTGAAAGTGGAGAATTTATATTATTATTGGAAATTTTAAGGGGATACTTAAGTTGGATAAAAAAGGGTTTATATATGATTTTAATATTTATAAGTGCGTAATTATAGTTCTGAAACTTACGACCGACGCATAAATCTATCAGAATACGTTAAAGACGTGCTATACTCGATTCACGTAGAACTTCGTGATTATAGGTCTTCGGCGTTCGCCGTACGTAGCGGCTAAAGTTCGACCGTTGAGCGCGAGGTTTTGCACGTCTTAAGTTGAAACCCATCCACGGCGTTATGTAACTCCGAATCAAAAAGTTAATATAGTTTTATTAAGTTTTATATAACGTTCTAAAGCTCGCTTTTCTCGCGATTCCCTTCAGAAATTGAACTTTCCGAGTTTTGCCGGGACGTACGTGGCTCACCTACATTCGCGCGAATTACGTTTTTTGTTCGATTATTTCTGATACTTTCGATAAAGGAAGGTATAAGCAATCGTAATACGACTGATAAACTGAACGATCGTTTTGATTAACAATTTAAAAACGTGCTTCTAGAAAATGTTTCAATCAACTTTTTCCATCCAATTTACCAACTCAGCATCTCGGGTAATAGAGAAAATTCAAACCGTTTGCGTTACATCTCCAAGCACACGATAATTTGTTCCGTCTCGGCGCATCGTCAGTCGAAAAATCCAAGAAAGAACAGACGTCAAAGACTTTCTACTTTTCGCCCAACAGCGAAATCGTTTTAACACCAAAGTAGCCCTCGCAGATCTAAAAAGGCTCTCTCATTCCGCCGCCATCGAGCTGCCTCTCTCGCAATTACCCGCTTCTTTTGTGAAACTCAAAAAAAAAGGAAACCACACTAACGTTCTTTTCCCGAAAAGAGACCTTATGCCAGTCGTAACATTATAAAATTAAAACCACCGCCCGGCAAAACCATCGACTTCCTCGATCCCACTATTGCCCCGTTCGTAATTCAGAGCCGGCTCCGTACCTTTAAGACAGCCGAGCCATTAATCAAAGCGGAAAGAAAAAAAATCACGCGGCCGGGCATTAAACGGCATGAAAAATCTCCGAGACGAAAAAAATTCCCTCATTCTTTTCATTACGCGCCTGGGCTTCGAACGGCGCGTGGCTGCCGCTATGCTGCTTGGCGCGCTCGGCAAGACAGAAACGGGGTCAAGTAATTCGCCAAGCCCTGGGCTGCTGCTGCTGCTGCTGCTGCTGCTGCTTCTCCTCGAGCGAGCGTGTATATATATACGGCTAGTGGTGAGTGTGGATATATACACGTCTGAGAGAGGTAGACGAGGAGGGGGGGGGGGGACTTCTTATATTGCATTTTTATGCCCCGCCTCGGTGCACACATAATGCCGAGCGCGACTGCCCGAAAAAGGAGAACGTCTCTCTTATTGTCTGCTGCTGCTGGTTGCTGTGTGGGTCTGTGTGTGTAGGTATACTTTTGAGTCGCCGGCCGCTGTTTCTGTTTTTGGGTTTTAATTATGCGCTGGGTTTTAGGTGACTTTTTCGTCGGTTAGTGGGACTGTTTGGGGGTGGCTGATTAAAATGGGGGTGTGAGCGGAGTGAAGCCGGAATGTGTTTTGCCGAATTTTTAAATTAGAAGAAAGGATGGTGATTTTGGAGTGGGAGTGTTGTTATGAAAATTGAATTATTTCATTACGTCTGCTTGTGATGTTGAAGTAGCGAAATTACGTCGAGATTGACTGAATAATAAAACATTTGATAAATATGTTTTCACAATTTAAAAGTTGAAAGTAATTATTCATTAGGTACAGGATGAATTTAGAAATTTTTATACATAAACTTTACAAATTGAATTCACTTTTATTTAGAATAAAGCAGAAAAGACTGATTAAAAATGCCACATCAGCCAATCGATGAAGTGTTTCGTAGAAATTTTATTCAGAGCGCTGCATCTAGGTTAAAAAACTTATCAAGTGTAGGACTTGAATGCTGCCTGGAAATCTAGTTAGGAAGATGTAAATAATTAGAGTAAAGCTCTTCAAAATGTTTCGTTTTTCATTAGCCCTTTAATGTACTTTTTTAGTCCAGCATTCTACGTTTTTAAAAAGTTCATTTCCCACTAATTCGAATTTTTTCGTTCATTCATAAATGCCCATTCGCGCGTGCCGTTTATATTTTTCCGATTTTCATGAATAAAGCCACTCTTCCGTATTTTTAGGGTCACTGATCTCGAATCGATATTTCCTCTCTGCTTTGATAATTTGCCGCCGGCTTCCGTGTCATTGGAAACAAAAAAGCAAATTATCGAATGAAATAAAAAAAGATGATGCTAAAAAAATGTCTCGATGAAAAGAAGATTACAGTGAAATTCTATAATTTAATTTCACTCTCACTACAGTAATCAAATACAATTTAACGTTTCCCACCATAATAAGCCAACTTTAATAAAATTATATTAACCGTTACCCCCCAGCAATTTCACAACATTTCAGATCACACGACTAACGATTACCTCCAGGCAAAAGCATTCCCATTATTTACGTTTTCCAGCAACAAAACAAGCACTCGCAAATTGTCCGACCTCACCTCGATTCTCCCATCCTCTTTCCCAATCACAAAGAAAACTCGCGTCTCTCCAATATCAACATATCAAACCCATTACTCATATTTTTCCTCTTCTCCCAATAAAAAAAAAAGCAAAAAGAAAGTCACTCCGATAGTCGACAAGTATGAGAATTCCAGGGCTCGTAATTCAACGAGCGCGCGCCAGAAAAGGTATTAAAAGGCGCGCCTCGGCGCGGAAAAGCCAATATCTCTAATATAAGCTATAGCGCGTCACGGACGCCTCCGTCTGCGTGACGTCGGCCCGACGACGTCGAAGTCAACCCTAACTCGCTCGGCTGGCTAGGCAAGCCTTTATTGTCTCGCGTCTTCATCGGGCTTTTCTCTCTCAGGTACTTTTTTTTCACGGGGAATTGCGAAAAGATTATCTGGGAAAATATGAGAGCTTTTCCAGACGACGCGGACGTTGCGCAAGACACAGGCTCGGCGCCGATGAATGATGATAAAAAAATTGTTGACGTTGATTGGGAGGGCGAGGGATTTTTTCCTTTCTTTTTTGAGTGACGTTCCGTTGATGTTTATAGGATGGGATATATTTTTGTCGTTATGTGGATGTTTTGCGTTTTTGGTTTAGTGTATTTCGGGTGATTTATATTTGCTTGTGAGATTAAATGTATGCATGAGATATTAATGAAAATGAAATACGCGTAATACAATTAAAAAGTTGTTATAAGCTGTTAAAACTGAATTATTAAATTAAATGCGTACATTGAAAGAAAAACGTTGTATGTTTGTAACGCAACAGGTGAATAAAGCAAAACTACGTATCACAGTCCGAAGCCAATTCAATACTCCACAAATTATTAAACAAATATACCAAAGCAAAATGTAACTTCAATATTTAATCGAAAAATTGACATTCTCCACACCAGACGTTCAACAATCCCACCAAACAAAATAAATCTCCGCTTCTCAAAAAAAAAGTCATACCGCTAAAGGTGCTCCTCGAATTAAATTCGCCTGAGCGACCAAGCGCGTTTGATACGAGAACAAAAAAAAAAAAAAAAAAAAAAACGGTCGGACGACAGCAACGGCATATTTCGAGGCGTCGTCCGCTGATTAACGGAACGCCGAGGCGGCAAGAGCCGACGAAATAACCGTTCGAACGGAAGACCACTTATCGGCCGGAGGGGGCCGGAAGTGAGAGACAGAAGAGACGAAACGCAGGTTGCTGCACTGCGCGGGCGGCCTCATCGATTTCGCAATGCCAGCCGGCCTGCTTTTAGTTTAGCAGGTTTTTCCGGTCGGACGCGCGCTGCATGTGGTTTTTCGGGTGTATTTTGGGAAAATGATGATTTTGGGTATTTCGGAGGAAATCGTGATTTAGGTCTGAGATTGCGTTTTTGGGAAGTTAATGACTTGTCTAAGAGGATAAAAATTGAAGTATTGTTGTGATTATTTAGAACAAATAAATGACTTTTTTTCTGTTTACTATTCGGAGAATGTGAATCACGTTCTGGGTATGGGAATCATTATTTAATCGGAAATGCATGATTGGACCCAATTTTTATCAAAATTTTATTGTATTGACGCCTTCCGGTTATCTTTACTAGTAAATAAGAGTTAATCTTATCGTTTCTATCAAAACACATCGTTTTTTCATTAAACGCTGCAGATTAAAACGAAAAAAAAAACGTTCGTTTAAAAGCAGCGTCCTATGGAGCTTAATTTGACCAAGGCCATTCTCAATTGCCCTGTAATCATTTTTTCTATGCCTAGAAGTGTAAAAGGTCTCGCATTTCTATTTCATGTACTGAATATTGTTCGTTTTTCTCTATTTTTTACTTTTGATGTAAATTATTAGTATTTTCTGCCCTGTAAATTTAATATTCTTCTTCATGACGAATAAAATTATCAGTATCAGTATTGAATTCTAAAATTATAAAGTAAATAATGATCTTAAATACTTAAGTTATCTTAATGAGAAGAGGACACTATAAATTCGTCAGCAGAGTAGAGTTTGTTTTGATAAAGTATTAAGTATCAAAACTTTCATCGCCTGGCTTCGATGCTCATCGCTACCCTCACATTGACGTCATAGTTTTACGATTTCCAACTAAGGATCAACTTTTGCAATTTTCAAGACAATTAACTATTCTTTAATTCTTACCTCATTAAAAATTCCACTTGCAACTTTAACTATAGATTCTATCTCAGAAATTAAGCGAGCCACCTAAACCACCTCAGCGCATAAAAACTACAATTCCCAAAGCTAAACTCAGCTCCATCGAAAAAAGCAATTAGCCAGCACAGCTCCTAACTACAAGCGACAATCAAATTCCACACCCACAAAATATTACGAGTCCCATCCTCAACCGCGCCTCCGCATTGATTTTATCTTTCCCTCTAACTCGCTCTCCTCTCATCGCGTCTCGGGAGAGATTGAAAAAGATATATAACGCTGCTCCCCGAGGTATTACAACAATGACGTCACCGGGCAATACTAAATCGCCGCCCATAAAATCCGGCTTGCGTTAAGTACATCCCGCGAAGAGAAAAAAAAAGCGAGCCGACAAAGTGAATCAGCGGCACGTCGACCTCGTAAATTGCGGGAGACACACATTCGCGTATCGGTCCAGGTTCGAAAAAAATTTCCAATCGGCGCCAAAACTTCATCCCGCGTCGTTAAAGCCCCGGGAAGAAGCCGGCTGGTGCAGCTGGATGCGAGAGAGAGAGAGAGAAAAAGAAAACGGAGAGGAGAAAAAATGAGAGCGAATTTCCTCGGCGGCGCTCGCTCTCGCGCAGTAGGTCAAATTCGCTATATGCGCGCTCGGCGCGCGAGAGCCTCGAAATGCGTCACTAACAAGAGCGAGGGTAGGGGGGACGTAGAGGCCGCTCTCTGGAAAATGTAGGATGCGCGAGAAAAATAAAAGAAAAAAAAAACGAAATATTTTCCTCGGCCGGTCGTGAAGGTGCGCGTTCTCAGCTTTGATTGCGTTAAAGGGACGTCATATTCCTTTGAGGGCGAGAAAGAGCTTTGTTTAAGGGAATAAAAAAATGTAACGCGCGTACGGGGGGGGGCGTATACGCGCGTGACGCGTGTCCTTTTGACCTGGAAAGACGCGGGCAAAGGAGAGTCTTGGGCTTTCAAATTTTCGGCAGGTGGCATTATACTTCTTGATTAAGGCCGCATTAGAGGGGCCGGGAGGCCGGCTCTTTTGATCCGCGGCGAGCGACCGATATCGCCAGCTCTTTCGTGCCCGAAAGCGCGCGCGAGGTAGCGTACCTTTGACCCAAAAACGTCGGCGAATTTTATTTACTTTGCTCGAAAGTTTCATTTTCTTTTTACTTAAGAGAATCAAAGGAGAGCTCGGGAAGTGGCCGGCCCGTTTTTGCGCGAGTCAAAGCGGGAGTTGCTGACTTGCAGGAGATGGGGGTGGTGTGGGTGGATAAATGGTAGGGCGATGTGTATTTTATTTTATTCGCGGTGAAGTAAGTTTGGAAAAATTGAAATGATAAGTGAAACCGTGTTTTATGTATGCTCTAATTTTTAGAAAAGTATTAAGATGGAAATTCAGGTTTGTACACATTGCCAAGCAGTGATTAAGGAGAGAGAAAATTAAAGATCAAAGACCTCGAGAGCTACGCAGTCGGGACGAAAGTGTTTACTTTTAATTTGAGAATACAAGCAAACATCGCCTACACGGTGTCCTGAGATTAAGATTTCCCAGAATATTCATGCTGTAGTCATGACATTACAAACAGTGTAAAATAAAAATAAAAAAGTCATAGGCTTAAGACTTTCAATTAAGCCATATAATATAAACATACCCTTCTAATCGTCTTTTTTTTAAAAACCGTTTCGTAGCATCAAAATTGACTCTTTAACATATTTTACCAAAAAATTACCAAACTTTTTGTAAAGCGGTAACAGACTGTGAAAACCTAAAAAATTACCAAACTTTTTAGGAAATATTACCGAACTTTTTGTAAATTTTACTAGAAATTCAGGAAGATTTGTTGAAAGTTTAGTAAAATTTCCTAAAAAGTTTGGTAATTTTTTAGGTTTTCACATTCTGTTACCGCTTTACAAAAAATTTCGTAATTTTTACAGAAATTTTTTCTCCGTGCACCATTTATTTTTAAAACCATAAAAATTAACCATTCAAACCAAAATACCCTTAAACCTTCCCATCCAAAAAAAACATAAAAATCAAAACACACTACACCCACAACTTATAATCTCATTAACAATCACCGCGGCCCGAATTATCCAACAAGCCGCTTATCGGCAGCAGACAAACAAGAAGCGCACTTCTCTATACGCTTCTAAATTTTGCTGAGAAAAAAGCAAACAAGACACCTATAACAGCCTCGCGCGCGCGCGCACGAGGAGAAAGAAGTGTTTATCCTTTCTCGCATGTTCGCTGCGCACATAACGCGCGTATCTTCCTGCTATTTATTTAGATCCCTCTCTTATACACGCGCGCAGCGGCCCACGATTTTTCCCTCTCATCCGCCTTTTTATTTTTCCAGGTAAATCCAGCGCTTTACGAGCCAGCGCGCCTTTTCATTCGAAAGTACAGCGCGAATTTTCTCACGAGAGGGTATATATATCGGCACTGGCGCGGGAAAGGCGAGATCGTCGTCCGAGAGAGCATTTATTGTTGAGCGGAGATTAATGATAAAGATTTTCAATGGGGGCAAGCGTTAGGTGAGGACTGCGGGAGAGCGCGGGATAAACAATCAGATGAGAGCCAAGAGCGGAGAGTGTAAATAATAGCGGAGTCGCTGGCTCTGGAGGCTGGGCGATTTTGCGTTCGATGGGAAAAATTAATTATGTTGAAGGATGGGGAGATGATTAAAGTCGGGTTTTGGTATTTACGCGTTTAATTATCGTAATGAATGGGAGTTTTGGTAAATGAGTGTTGGAAAAATTCAACGTGAACGAGAGGTCTTGGTTATTTTATACAAGAAAGGGGCGAGTAATTCATTTTCTTTTTGTTTTGTTTTTTTTTGGATAACTTTTTTGAACGAGAAAGTTACAGCTCGCCGAGAATCTTTCGTGACGTTACTTCATTATCGCTTATCAACAGGATCACGGCTATACCCAATGACGTCAGGGACGTTTAAGAGCACGATATCTCCTTTAATGTTCAAGCTACAACCACAAAAATGTCATCTGTATTAAGAAATTACAATACACACAAACCGACCGATACCCATCTTTATCCAACCAGTATTTTCCTCATTACCCGTAAAGAATTAATTAGTTCTGGTCCGAATTTTAACGAGTTCCTGGAAAGTATTAGGCCGACCGTGACAAATTGACACATTTTAGTTTAATTGCTTTGGACGGAATAGCGGACCGCTCGCGCGGAAGTTAAAAATTAATAAAAAGAGAGCGAGCGACGGTTTCGCTCCGCGTATATAGCCGCGCGCAGCTCGTCAAGCGCGCGGCATTGACTCAATCATTTACCCGCTGCGAGGCGGCCACAAAATGTAGGTTGAGCCTTACGTGTAAAATAAATAGAGTCGTGTGTGCGTATTAATGATCTGACCTTCTTGAATGAGCATGTATACCTCGTTTTTTTTTTTCGTGACGCGGACACTTAATAAGAGGACTGTTTTAATGGCGAGTGATATTTACGCTTTTTTAAAAGCGCGCGAGCTGGGTACGCGTGTGTGAATGGGATTCCGTTTGAGTGGGAGTTTTTATATATAAAGTTTACGTTTGAGTTAGTTAGGCTTTGGTGGGAGCGTTCATTGATAAAATAATTCTAATTACGGGAATTCATCGCTTTAAAGAGTGGATGTTTTTGTTAACATTATAACGCAGTTTTTCGTAAGATATTTTACGGGATGATATTGTATGATCATTGAAATGCATTTTTTAACAGTTCAATTACGTTTCATTTTTTTTATCAGTTTAAAAATATAAACAATTTTTATTTTCATGAATTTTAATGCTCGGTATTTACACGAAATTTGAATGCATACAGCAGTACTGAAGTCAAATCCAGAATTTCGCTTATGCAAATTAGGAAAACACAGTTTGCATAATCGTGGATAATACGAAGAAAATTGAGAAAAACAAATAGCACCAGTAACGTTTAATGCATCCTTGCAAAAATTTAAACAAACACTATAACTGCATATACACTATATCTTGATAACTTATAATGCTGCAAACAATATGACACGCGAAACGTACATATATGTAAAACAACAAAAATTTTATCCCACCCTAAAAATAAAACAAATCTTCCCATAATCCCACCACTTTAGTTCTCAAACTAAACCAATCAGCCCGAGACAAACAACCTTACAAAAACATGACCTACTTATCCCCTCGAAAACCCCTCCCCAAAAACCCCCCTCAAAAAACACTCTTCCCATCCACCTAAAAATTGCAACACCGCCACGCATCAGATAACGCTCTCGTCGCGCCGTGTCGGCTCGATATCGCCCACAGCCCATATAATACAAGCCGCGAGCTCGCGAAAGATACACACACACGCGCGAGGAGAGTTGGCTTAATTCGATCGTGACGTCACGCGCCTGGCCCCCTTCCTTCCGCTTCGGCTCCGGATGCGAGCTTAACTCGTCTCTCTCTCTCTCTACGCGTGCGTTTCGATAGAGCGAGCCTGCGCGAGCGCGCGCGGGCGTACTCGTATATATCTACGACCTCGAGAGCTTTTGTGAAAAACAAGTCGTCTCTCCCCCCCTTCGCTACGAAAAATCTCTTTCTCTGCTGTTTTCCGGAGTACGTGACGGGAGCGGAGGTGGATATCGTTGATTTTTCTTTTTTACCGAGGTACGCGCTGGCTTGCGGAGCGGGTTTGTTTGCTGAGGTGTCGAACGGAGGGATGATCGCAGGGGATGATGGGATAGGGGACGGGTGTGTGTGTGTGACTTGCGAGGAGCTTACGATGTGATTAGCGCTGCTGAGATCGCGTAGGAGAAGGATTCGAGAGGGTGACTTTTTTTTTTGGAGGTTCTTTTTGAGACGCAGAACGGATTGGAATATATGCGTTTTATTTGAGGGAACTGCTGGGATGTCAATAGCGTGGACGAAGCGTGGACTTAATATCGGACGTGTTTTTATGAATTTCTGGTGTCTATCGGGAGGCAGCAAATATTAAAAAAGTTTCCGCCTGTCGACAATTTCAAGTTGGGAAATTAACTTGCCGCTCGGCGAGGATCGGCTTTTAATAATGTGGGTTAATTTCTCGGTTACGTTCATCGAATAATATACATGAAAATACGCAATAACCTTTGAAAAAAACATATTATATAAAAGAACGTAAAAAAAGAGAAATAAAGCTACAATTAAGGGTAAAAACGTCTAATGGGCAGTCGTGTTTTCGTGGCCGGCAAAGCGCGGTATTTTTTCCCTAAAAATCAAGCTAGCCCGCATCTACTATCCATATATACCTGCCGACGCACTTTCGGGATATGGCCGTTTATCGCGTCGCTCTGCTCCGCCCATTTTTCTTTCTTTTCTTTGAGAAAACGAGCGGGAATGTTGCCCTAATGGGATGATGAAGAAAGTGTGTAGCAGAAGCTGTGGGAAAAAAGTCGAATCCGTCGGTTGCGTTGAAACAATGAAACGCCGAGCCGATATAATTTTTTTCTATTTTATTTTTGGAAAAAGCGTGAGATATTCTCTCTTGGTCAAGTGAACAATAGGTAAATTGAATTGAGGGAAAAGTTAAATTGTAGTTCTACGTGTGAATGTGGATCGCTATATTTAGATTCCTAATATAATCATTCAATTTCAACACTTCGCCCAACATATCTCATTCAATTACTAATAGAAGTTACTGGTTCGATCGAAGCAGCAATAAAAACATTATTAAATAACCTACGATTCTGATCCTACACCCACTACACATGCAAAACAGGAAAATCATCAAGAAGAAAAAGCGCTAATCAAGCAGAACTCCGCAAAATCTTATCAATTCCATCGAGTCAACAGCGCTAGATTTTCCACTATTCAAACAGCATCCATCAAAGCGCTCTAAAAACAGAAGCCCGAGCAAGCTCTTACACACAGCTACGAGAACAAACCAGTCTCGTTTCGAAATCCCCCTCCAAGGACGAAGAAATTTGCATCTGCACAAATAGACACGCTCGTCCGCCCTCGCGCGAAAAATCGATGTCTCCCTCTCTCTTAAGCGTCAAAAATACGTCAGCGAAAATAGAAATACGAGAGTGTGTATCCGCGCTGACATTTTATTCGTGTAACGTCGACGGCGCGCCGAGAGAAAAGTGCGGAATCGTCGGCTTCCGGCGTCGCGGGGCGACAAAAGGAGACGGATGTCCGCGGATCATTTGACCGGAAACCGAAGGTTCACGCATTGGCTGATAATCGCGCGCAATCGGCCACATCCTACGTGCGACGCGCGCACGCCTCCTCTTCTTTCTCCTCGCTTTTCGCCTCTATTCTGGTCTGCTTTCTCGGATTATGCGGGAGAGATGGCTGAATGATTGTGGGCTGGGGGAGATGCTGTTTTTGGGAGTTTCGGTGATGTTGTTGTGGTGTGATAAGTGGATTACTGATTGGGTTGGGTGCGTTGTAAATGATTGGTTTGATTATTGAATTTTCGATTTGCCGGGGGATAATTGATTGTGTTATTGTGTTTTGGTGAGCGGTTCGATTAGCGGTGGTGGATGTTTGCGATAAATAATTTTGGTTTCATGGGGAAAATTATTTTCGGGTGAGTAAATAACGGTTTTTGTTTTAATTTTGCGTTGAATTATTAAAGCTTTAGTCGACTAGCTTTGGTAATTTTTGCAATTGATTGATGAAAAACGCGGATGTTTGCTTTGCTAAATCAGCTTGAAACTATTGAGTCTACATCTGCGCAATGGAAAGACGTAGATCAACGAGCGCATGTCCTGCTTTTATCAATACTAAAATATCAAACTACATTTTACCAGGAAAATGCCAGCAGGTGGTCTTGTTATCGAGAATTTGCGCAAAAGTAAATTTCGAGAATTCATCCATTGTGCAGGTATATTTTTAAAACAATGGACACTCAGCAGAAGCTTCCATTGAGCTTTATTATACTTAACTATTTGTTCAGTTCGGTTTCGCTTTCTATTAACAAATTTCGCATGAACTCATTCATCGTCGCCTCGACTGACTTGATTTTTTCAAAAGATTACACAACTTATCACCAGGAAAAAAACTTCCACAGGTACATCCGATTCCACCTCAGCTGCAATTCAAACATCGCGCATATCCGCTGAAAGCCTTTCTAAAGCGTCTGATAGCGCTAAAGACCGGAAATCCACGTCACCTCGGGCTTATCAGCCTCGGCAAAAGCGATCTCTAAAAAAGCCCAGAAAAAATTGACGCTCGCTATCGAATAAACATTGAGCTACACACTTACGAAAGACCCACTTATATAGCTCTCTGCGAATCGATCTCATTCCCAACGCGAAAACATCTCCGACAAAAGGAAAAAAAAAGAGACGCGCGTCACTTATTCAGCCCGTCTGTTTTCGTCTAACCCGTTCATTCACGACTCAGCGAGTTGGCGCATTTCCCGGGCTTGGCGCGTACGTCAGCCCGGCTTTTATCAATGAAAATCGAATGCACGACGCAGCGGACTTTGAAATGCAAACAGAGAGAGAGAGAGAGAGGAGAGATAAGGTGATGGCCCCGGCCATTAATGAGGCTCGTTTATACTTTTATCAATGAAAGCGGCGCGGAGGTACTTGAGCGGAAACTTCGGCGCGTGCGTTCGCTCGGCTGGGTTTTGCCCGTGTCTGAAACGTGAATGAAACGTGTGTGCGAGATGGAAATCGGATCGGGATTGTTTACCTTTGTGCCGGTGGATCGGTGAGCTGGTGAACCGAAAGTTAATTGCGTGTTTCGAGGTGTTGCGATACTTATTTGTTTTTTTTTTTTTTTGTAATTGATAGGTTTGGTTTTTGTTTTTTGATGATGAATGGATCGATGGGGTAATGATGTTGTAGACGATTATGAGCTTTGATGACGTAAGTTGTACGTAACATCAAAAGTTTGATTTTGCTCTTCTTCGCCGCGTGACTTTTGATTGGATAAGGAAGTTTGCATTGCTATATTTTATTGGAAATTTAAATGAATGAGTCTTATCTATATAGATCTGAAACTTTGATTAGACTTGTTGCGTATATGGATTGACTGACTGTTACTAGGAACCTAATTAAGTTTACGAAAGAGTAATTTTGTATTATTGGGTAACTGGAATTTAGGATAGATTTATAACGAGGAAATAAGTAATAAAGCGTTTCTTCAATGGACTGACAACAGAGGCTACGATCATTCCGTTCATAAAAGTCGGCTTTCTTATCATCAATGAAATAATGTCTTATCAATGACACATGGAACAAAGGTGTGATGTTTAACGAAAAGCCTGTTTTTACAAGATAAACGATATTTTTCACGCCGAATCGTACATTTATCATTTCGGAATTCTTTTCATCAGGCCAATCTTACGCGTTCTACAATCATAAGCCGTCGTACTTCTAAAAATAACTTTTTACATAAGTATAAAAAGAAAGACAATTCAATCTCATCGGAATCTTTCACTCTCGAAAACGAATGAATAAGTAACAACCTCGTTCCTCCCAATCTACATAATTCCCATCAAAAACTTTTCCTCCCCCCACCCCCAAAACACAATCACTGCTCCACATCCTCGAACTCCCAAGTCCACTTCGCCTCCTCTCAAAAAACTTCGCCAACTCGGGAGCATTAACTCAAACGGAAAAATTGACACATCCGCCCGCGAGGAGAAAAAAAAACCCGTGTCCCACGTCTGCAACTTACCACTGCAAACTCCTCTATACATAAGCGTTAGGTAGAGGAAAGTCGAAAAATTTTTCCTCGGACGTGCGTATATATATCCGGCTCCGGCGCGCGCGATTCTGTATTTCCTTCACGCGCGCTCGGCCGGGCGCAAGAGGAAAAAGGGTCAGGGGCCAACTTGGAAGGATTCCGGGGGCTGGGTAAGAAAGAGAGCGAAGAATCCCCACGTATGAAGTTCCAAGGCTCGTTCGATATATAGGAGGGAGTCGTCTGTTCCACCCACACGCGCGACTCTTGGTCGAAGAAACTTTCAGATTTTTTTTTTGTTCTTTCTGGGGTTTGAGAGAGGGTGACTCGATGCGAGCTGATGAGGACGGTTTGCTCGAGTTTTATGACGATTTTGAACTGAATGGAGTTTTGAGTTTTTTTAAGTGGTTGTTGATTCGGAATTATTTGAAAAGTTTTGTATAGCTATACGAAAGATTATTACAGATCTGGTGAAATGATTGAATTGTCAATACGATATAAACCTTGATCGTATCAACGTATTTTTTCCAACCGAGTACACAGATATTTTCGCCGCTTCGATAATTCAAATCTACGCAGAGGTGAATGAAATTAGGCAATATTTTATCTAGCCGAACTCTACCGACTCATTATAAACCCCGATCAAATTTCAACTGTGCAAAGAGCGCTTACATAAATTCCAGCGCCAAGAGGATAAAACAATATTGAAAGAGCAAACGATCCTCAATAACGTTCCCAATAACCCTAAAATCCTCAACTGCGCAGTTCCCCGAGCGTCGGCGTCGAGAGCCTCAAGCCAGCGCGCGCCGGATCGATAGCTCGATTATGCTAATAAAACGCGTCAAACTATTAAAAACCATCAATGTAAATTCCCAATTCCGTCCGGGCCCGGCGCGCTTATAAAGATCAATCACGCTTACTCGAGCGCGCGCTACGTGAGCTCGGTTATAGCGTGTATGTATGTATACACATTTACGGCGAGCGGCACGTATATACTAGCACGTGCGCGCGCCCGCCTACGTACGAAGAGGCGGGAGAGTCGTTGCCATTCATAAAAAAGAGCCGTTCGCGCCCTCCTTTTACGCAGCCGAGCGCGCCTTATACTGAGATCGGGCTTACGCGCTCTGGGCGCGCGAGGCGTTGTTGTGCGTGTAGGATTGAAATTTTGAGTTTTGGTCTTTGATGAGTGATCTTGGGATAGATGTTTTAAGGATTGGGATTTGATTATCGGTTTTGTTTTTTGAATAATTATTTTAAGTTTTTTTATTATACGTATATATGAATAAGACAAAGGTTAAATGTTTAATAATGATGAAACTGGTAACTTTTGATCACGAGTGTCAAAATTAGTAACCACTTACCTAAAATCAAAATTTCAAACTCAATTACCTTTGATCTAAAAACGGCCGGGCGCGCTTTCCAACTTTAATCAAAATTACATAAGGGCCCGTTTAATTAACACCTGTTGAGCTCTTTCGAGAGGCGCTGGCAAAGTTATATTTCGAAATTTTCACGCTCAAATTTTCGCCTCGGACAAAATCGATGACGCCCGCGCGAGAAACATGATGCAGAATCATAATTTAGCGTCGTCGGGAAGCGAGCTTTTTCACGCATCGGCTTTTCTCTTTTTCTCTCGTTTTCTATATAAGAAAGACTTATTGTTCGCGTGATTTAGCTGCGTAAGCTCGATCGTATATATTGTAGGAAGTAGCCGCCGTGGGCTGGGCTTTTGTTTCGGAACATATAACGGATGTTTATTGGCATTATGATATGAGCCAAGCAGGAAACTACAGTGTGGGCAATGCAGCTCCAGAAGCGACGTGGAATGTATAAGTTTGCATAGGATTAATCGGTAATCTGTTTAGCATATTATTAAGCGCAGATGGCCGGACGTCTTCCGGTATTCCGTGTTTTTTAATTTTAGATACGAGTCTATTAGAAATATGATAATTCGTGATCTGACTGGATGAATTAATTATTGATCAGAAGAAGTCATCTGTTTTATGGTTTATTTAATCAAGGTTTTTCGTTTTAAGAGCGATTTATAAATGCTACGATCGCTAGTAGGAAAGTTAGCCAGTGTGAAGCAACACGCGTTTATCTTGTAATTTTAACCAGAACGGGTGAATGCTGCGAGCGCTATTTAACGACGATAGTTCATGAATATCTTATCGCGGATCCGATAAATATGGATGTTATTCACAACTTTATTGTCTTCCATTTACAGCATTCATTGCTCTTCGCACGTAATTAATTCAAAAGTAACGGGTTACACCAGCAGCCTGCAACTAACGGAGCCAGCGTAAAACCAATCAAAATCTTCACGGCCACTGAAGCAAATCAAAAAAACAGCAACGCGAAAATTCTCACGATGCCCCGATAGTCGCGCAATACCGGCTCTCTTCAGAGAGCAGAGCGCGACATCATAAAGCCCGATCGCCGATGTACAGCCTCGCTCGCAAATTCATGGAAAGCTTGGCGCGCGAGCCGAGCAGCTCCCGGCCGGGAAATTGACAATGCGCGGGTCTTAAGGTAATAGGATTTGACTGTGGAAACTAGATTGCAGATTCCCCCGCCAGCCGCCCGAGTTAATATACGTATATATACATAGTGGACGCTCGATTGTTATTTCTACTATGCATGCAGCGGGTGGAGGAGACAAGGGCGACAAATTACACGTCGGCGAGTTCGGGTTTTATTATAAAATTAGAAATTCGAGGGCGGAGCTGAGTCTTTTAGCTCGGTGAGTTATAAAGCGCGGGCTGGGTTACCGGCTAGTCGCCCTGGGAGCGTGTTAGCGTTTTCAGCGATCCGTTGTAACGAACTAGGGATTTCGTAAGAGGGACGGAGAAAGAGAGAGACTCGCGGATTGAAATTGATTTAGAAAGTAAGGAGCTGGGTGAGGAGCAGCTGTTAAGTGCAGAGGTTATTTTCGTTGTCGTGTTGCTTCGAGCTTGGGAGAGTTTCTGGAGGAACTGGCTTTTCGATTTTCAACGGGGGCAGGCTGAGGAGAACGGGCTTTTGTAACGCGATGTTTCGAGCTGCGTTTGCTGCTGGTAATTGAGATCGAACTGAGATATTGTACGTTTTTAAATTGGTTTGAATTATAGATACGTTTTTAAATTAGTGCTAGTAGGAATGTTTCTTCTGTTTAATAGCAATTTCATGGCCAGTATATGGTTTCCAAGGTAGAAACTGGCAAAAAAATAGCCATTTTATAGTCTCGAATCCTAAAATTTTTACCAGAGAGGTTACACCTTCACACAAAACGCTACTTTACCACCGCAAGCAGGGACAGTACCGTCTCATTTTATTACCCATACCGAACCCCTTACAAAAACATCCTCTTCATTACAAACAATCGATATTGATGCCGCAATCCGACACCGCGAGCCTGAATTTAAAAGAGCTCGAAAGCGAACACCTCGCGCGCGCGCGCATCGGCAGCGGCTTTACCCGGAATACTGATCGAGTCTCCGGGATTTAAACCTTTCATCGGCCGAGTCTTGCCTCGGCCGACCGAGCAAGTATCAGCCACATCAGTCGGCCTATCCCGCAACCTGCCTTCAAGCTAAAAGAAAAAAAAGAAACGTCGACAATCGAACGAGCCCTCGGATCGAGCCGCAGCCACACCAGGTGGATAATCCACACAGCAATGAAACGCAAGCCGAGAGAGTAAATTTACGAGCGAGCAGCGCGAGGTATATATATAAAAGACAGTCGCTGTCGGTGTGCAGCGGCACTCACACAGACACACGAAACTCGATTTTTCAGTGCGCGCCAGCTCGAAGAAGCGTGACCGCTTGGCGCCGCCGCTGGTCCACGCGTACATACACACTCGGCCTAACAGAGTGAGAGGCCTAAAAGAATCCGTTCGGCGAAACTCTACTCTCTCGGCGAGAGTGTATGAGTGCGCTCTTACGGAGAGAAAGAGAGAAAGAGAGGCGAGCGATGAAGAGTGTATAGGATGGTTAGAGAGAGAGAGAGAGAGAGAGAGAGAGAGAGCCGGGCGCGCGCAGCAGCCGCCGGTTTATAAAGGTTCGTTCAACTTTCGGCGAGCGAGCTCTCGGCCGCATTAAGCTCGATAATCGAATTATAGACTCGCGCGAGCGGGAATACGGCGGCGCCGATTTTTTGAATTTCGCGCCAGTGAGCGCGCAGGCTGCATGTGTGGCTGGTGGGCTCCGGTAATAGGCAGTGCTGGGGGGTATTTAGCGGAGGAAGAGAGGAGTGAGGGTCTGCCGTTATTGGTGGTTCGGGAATTTTTTTGGATTTTTTTTTTTTGGAGGGTGCCGTTTTGATGGAGGCTTTTGAGAGGAGGTGGAGCGGTGCTTTCGACAGCCGAGGGTGGTCCCCTTTTATGTGTGGTGTAATTTTGGCGAGGTTCCGGTGTATGGTTTTTAATTCTTTTCCATTTTTTATTATTGAATGTATTGAATATATGAAAGGTGGCGTTTTGTTTTAGCGATGTTACCTGGAATTTATTGAATGTTATTTGAGTGAGTTTTGTTTTTTCAGAATAATAGAAAAATGAATGGAGCTCTTCGTATTACTTCCTTTTCATTGAAAACTAATTAAGGGAAGTACTATCGAATAGCGCGCCGTCAATAGAAGACTGACGTCACAGTGAAATACCTTTCAGAATTTTTTTAATTCTTTCATAACTTCTAGATAACTGGATCGTATTAGTTTCATTGCAATTTTTATATCATTTCTAAAATAGCGATAGTAAGTTCACACTTTTAGAACAGTACACTGACGTCATTCGACCGTATCTAGAATTGCAAATTTTTTCGTATTGCCTTTTTTTATTGCGTACTGAATTGTAATTTTATCAAATGACTTTTATAAAAAGCATTGCACCGTAAAATATTTTTTGTTATTCAAATATATTTTTACATTTTATAAAGTCATTTATTATTCTACATATATTTCGAATTTAACATCCAATGTTTTTCAAAAAAATTCAACCGATGCACAAATTAAAATTCAATCAAACAGAAACCTTTCAAGCTCACTCTCATTCCAGTTCCTCCGAAATCATTAGCAACCACGCCAAAGCGACATTACATTTCTCCGACCGCCTCTAGACCGCAATATTCAAACCGTCGATCTATTAACTTCGAATCAGGTAGGCGACAAACTTAGACCTCCGGCCTAATCGTAGATCCAATTAAATTTTCACACCGCATAGCCACCCCTCCGGGCGTCGCGCAGCGGCCAGGGAATAGAGCTGAAGTTTACCCGTTCTATAATTAGAGCTACCCCCCGCGCGTGTGTACACAGCTACGCCAACGCGATATATATTTCAAAACAATAAATGACGCGCGCACTTGAACTTTTCCGACTTTTCGACGTGGCTAATTAAACTTTGATGAATGGAAAACAAATGCGCTGATATACCGGTTTTGCAGGCCGAGATTTCGAGGTGTAGGTATATAAGCGCGTGAGAAAAACCAGATTTCGACGTGGATCGATCGGGTGAGATGTAACATGAGTTACGGTATTAATTGAATGCGCGGGATTTGAGAAATAGCAGTTGGTTTTGATTTAGGATTAAAAATAGAGGATTATAGTCATGTGATAAACGTTTAAATTAACTGTCGGAAAAATGGTTTAAAATATTCCGTTCTTACAAAAACTATGGTTGGTCCAGAAGCATTTATAAAAGTGCTATGATTGGATGTATGAAATAGGTGCAAAAATCTACTAAATTGGAATTTTTTCAGTTTTGAGATTGAAATTGAAAACAAAAACTGAAGCAAAAAAATTCATTTCTCAACTGAAAATTGAATAACAATCTTTTCCCAGTTAATTAAATAAAGTGTTCTTATTGTGTTTCATAATCTTCATAATTCAAAAGCAGCGCCTCACTCTATCTATTCTCTCCATTAATGCAAAGAGCTCTCCACCTTAACAATGACTGGCAACTCATATTTTTAACACAAAGCATTTGTTTCCTTAAATAGAGAAATCATACATAGACAAACAGAAAAATAAACGTCTCCTCACTTTTAACTGCACTGTCGCACCCCCGCGCATTGTCCAAGCCAGCCGGCAGAAATGCGAAAGAAAAAATGCGATTCAGCGAAATCAAATCAGCGCCGCACAAAAGTCGCCAAGTAACGGAAAACGGATTTCAGCGCGCCATACAGCTCTCACAGAGAAAAAAAAAGGGTACAGCCGCACCGGCGAACGAGTTACTCTGACGCAACGAAAGGGAAATGTGGATGGAAAAAAAAACGGGATAGCAGAAAGAAAAGGCTTCGGCGCCGCCGACGCGTGACATAAGTTGTCGCATTGACGAAAAAAAAAAACACAGTCGCGAGAGATAAAAGCGAGATTTTAGCCGCGCGTCTGCGTGTGCTCGCGAACGCGAAAAACAAGTACTCGCACTTTTCAATTTTCCGAGGCTAGCGCGGAACGCTATCTTTTGCTGTTCTTTTTTTTCGCCTGCCTGGGCTCGATATACGTGACTTTTTTAACCGCTTCAGCTGTTCGATATCGCGGGGCTCTTATCGCGAGCGTGGAAGAGATATGATTTTATATGTTGGTTCTTGCGTTTTTCAGTACTGAGTTCAATTATGCTTGAAATGCGGAGAAAATTAAATTTGGTGCGATGAGAGGTTTTATGGTGTTGGTTAATTAAGTGTGTTTGCTAACCGTTTAGTTGTGAGAGTGGAATTAGTTTGGGATGGAGACTGATGGAATGAAGGGTTCGCATAGTTCTCTGACAGTTGCGAGATCAAATTCTTTACAAAGTTCAATGAATTTAAGGAAGTTGAGTCCTGCCTCAGCATCTTTGTCTTTGTACAATGAAATCTACACGAGGAAAGTTCGTAATATAGATTCATATTAGTTAATATGTCCAATTTTTTAATGTTTATGTGATTGAATTCATTTAACATTTTCAAATACTTAGTAAAAGTTTCAGTATTATTTCAGTCGGTAGTACGATACCGGAGGAACATTTTTTTTAAAGAAAGTAGTAAATATGCGCATATAAATAAGAGTTACGCGAAAACTGTTGAAGCGAATTGAAGGAAAAAATTTGAAAAGGGTAAAGTCAAAACTGAATACGTCAGCTGGTGAATGGATATCAAAATATTTTGGAGAAAGTGATGATTCTCTGTAAAAAATTTCTTTTATAATGGAAACACGCTTTTTAAAAAAGGAATGGTAAAAAATATTTTTTATGGCAAATAACTTTTGCTTGCACGTCGTAGCATGCAAACATATTTTCCAAAATAAATAAAATGTATCACTCGTTTTAAAATAGAAACACTTTCATTAAATTGAAATTTCAGTATTTTTTTATGTCTATATCCAGTAAACTAATACTAAATCAAGGAGAGAAAAATCGCATCAAATACATAAAGAATTTAAAAAAATTAATCACTTAACGGCACACACAAACTTTAAAATCCCTAAAAACAAACAAAACCTAAAAACCCAAGTCTCCAAGTAAACAAACATAAAATCCAACTGCGCTTCTACAAAAAGCACAACGCAAACAAAACTCTCCGCAAAAGATTAATAAAACCTCGAAAATCCTTCCTATTTTAATTCTCCTTCAACTCTCTCACTCACAAAACCACCCATCCCAGCAAAAGGGGGCGTTAACGCATCTCCTCCGTTTACCCATAACATACACCCCCACCTTCCAGATCCACCCACGCTTCATATTCGTACCAAACAAGCCGCGCTCCGGCGCTCCGAAAAAGACGCGAAACTGACCTTTTCAACTGGGACAAACACGTTTTTCGGCTGGCGCCGCTCATTCATGCCCTCGCGGCGGCGCTCGTATATATATTTTTAGTACACAGCTCCCGTGGAATTGCGCAACTTTTTACGAGACACACGCCACTTCGGGCTTTTATCTCTCTCTCTCTCTCTCCGCTCTATTCCCGCGTTTATATTTACTGGACGCTTTTCTCCCGGTGCTTACTCGCGCTTTTACGTCTACGTCTTCCCTCAATCGCTTGCGGATATAGGGCCAGGAAAATTGTCTGGCTGCGTGGGTGTGCTTCGCTCTTTTTTTCTATCTCTGTATTCAGCGCGTTGAATTAAACGATCAGGAGAGTTACGGGGAGTAAACAAGCGTTAGGAATTTTTGGCTCGGGGCCTCCGGCACTTTTACGATAATTAAAAAGAAGAGGGCGGACGAGTCAACAAGGCTGGATAATTGATCGCGATATCCGGGCGTCGTAAAGAGGTCTAACTTTTTGATTTGGGGGATCGGGCGAAACTAGGTGAAACTCCAGACGCGTGAGAAACTGGCTTTTTTGTATGGAAGCAGCGCGCGCGCGCTAATTTTATTTTAACAAGTTTTCATTTCGCACGATTAACGTTTAATTACGAGCGCACGTGAAAGGATTTTAAGGCATGCGGGTCGCGCTCTGTGTAGAAATTCTCTCTGGCAAGGTGAAAACGAGCTCTGCTTTTTTCTCTCGTTCTCGTAATTTCGAGCTGTAATTTTTATTAAAACTTTGACATTGATACGGACGGCTTTGAGAAAAAAAGAGACGCGCTTGTAACGAAGCCGGCGCATGGAAAAAGTGGGCTATTATTTCCAAGTCGCGTGCAGGGATAATGTAATTTTTCGAGGAAAAAACGTGGGCGCGTTTCGCGCATGGAAAAAGTTTGACGAAGCGCGTGGACGGTTCGGTATATTTAGTGTAGGCGAGGGCAGAGCGAGTTGTAGGTATGAAGAAGGGATTAACACGACTGATTGGGGATTAAACTTTTATTAGGAATAACTCACGGGAATTCAGCTGTGGGCGCCTGTTACGAAATGAGAGCTATTGAAAGTTGGCTTTGCGAGTTATACAGATGGTTTATACGAGCGGGATTGAGAAAAATTTTAATTTGAAGTTAGATGAAGAGATTAAATTTGTTTTAACGATAAGCCATGAGAATGTAATGCTACTAATGAATCACTTCAGCTTCGAGGCAGTTCGATAAATTACTCATTTAAGTGCTTAAACAATTTTTATCGAAGAATCGGTTTGTTAATAAACGAGCATCGATATTGCAAACTCGAAGCTAATATCTCCAAAACGAATTTTCCCATCGCCGAATCAATCAGTTCACTCTCATCCACAAATCATTTTCCTCTAAACCAACAATTCTTCTCCCATCCCTTTTTTACACCCGTAAGAAAAAATATCATCTCCCGGTTGAATATCGATCGGCGTGATCCAGTGGGCGCGTTGCCATAAGTACATCCGGCCGCGAATTACATCATTAGCGCGCGACGCGCGTCCTTCGCTCACCCCGCAGCTGATCAAACTAGGTCGTCGTATACAGTTTGGCCAATGATCCTCGAGGCTATAAAAAAGTGACTGTAATGGAAGGTACTAATTTGTTAATTGCGTTTCTTAGAGGAATTTTGATTTTTTTTCTGGCTGCAGGTATGTGGGAGAGGTGTGAATTCATTGTTTGATTTTCGAATGAGGCTCGAGAGTGACTGATACGTGGATGATTCGAGAACTGCTGATAGGTGCAGTGTGTTTTGGATTTTGCGATTGTTTAATGAAGGATTTCAGCAGCGGAGGCTGGAATTAGATTTCCTTACTGGAATTATTGTCTTGTTTGGCGAAGAGAGGCCATCGGTGAATAAATCGATTATTAGTTGATGTACTTTTTATAGTAATTACCGTGCGGTATATTTAATACCTTTTTTTGTAATTCAACTAACAATACGGGATATTTTTTGCTAAATAATTCTATTAAAAGCATTAAAAAAAAAGCGTCCTAAAAACATCCTTTTATTTGACTTACTTATAACTTTTCGAATTAAAATTAAAATTTAATTTGGTCAACTTATTGAGTTATAGGAGTTTAGTTGATAGATTAAAATCAAAATTTTGGAAGAAATATAAAAAGCCATAAATTATGTTGATGAATTTTGCATACACACAGGTAATTAAATTGATGAGATCAGAAACTTTATAAGCCATTTCAAAAGTGATCTCACCAATTGAATCAAGTATCTTATTACAGCTACTTGAACTTGTCATTGATACAATCAACTAAATTTTGATAAATGTCTTTTTAGGTATTCTTCATTTATTAGCAATAAGATCTAGGTAGTAATAAAAAAAAAGAGACAATAACGTACATAATTCAATTTTATAAAATTTTATCAATATCATGAAATAAAAGTTTATTTTTCTTGAGAATTGTAAAAACTAAGTTATCAATTTTAATTATTGACTTTTTTATTAAAAAAAGTTAAAAGTTATCAATGAATCATGAATCATAAATACATTAGTCCATTCTCTGTACATAAAGATAAGAGTATTGAACAGGTGTTTTTTCCAACATAGAAATAATAATAAATTAAATGATAAAACATATATTTATTCTGATAATTTTAGAAAAAATAATAGTGGAGTAAAAATTTGTCTTAATTAAAAATTATAAACTAAACTGTTGGATTCTTTAGGATTAATATTTTAAGTATTTCATTATCTTGATGCTAATTAAAAGTAGATAATAAAACTTACCTGTTGCCAAAGCGTTCTTTCCAAAATTCAGCAGCATCAGATTTAGTAATGCGAAACTGATCACCAGCAAAAACACCATTAGGAAAGATAGCTTTTAGTTCAGAGAGCATATGACTAAACACCAAACTAAGTTTTGTCAAGTTTCTCCTGTAATGAGAGGTTTCATCAAACATTTTTTCCTTTCCCTCTTTAAATAACTTTATAGCTTGTTTGCACTTTCTCATTAAATTGTTTATGAACACACAGAAATGCTCATTGTTGTGAAGCACATGCATACGATCTTCATATTTGCTGTAGATGAGCCTGAGACGCTGATACGTGTCCGGCAATATGTCCAGTATGAATGGTGGTGAATTTTTCAGATTCATACGTTGGTGCTGACAAAGCTTCACAACTTTGTCCATTAACTTCCACGTTTTGTCAAGCATTCGCTTGTCCGTGGACAGTTTTGGCGGAGTCATGGCATCCGCAAACCGACCCTGCAGCTTCTGGAAGATCGAGCTTATGTGCACTGCTCGACTCCTGCTGCTGTGACCCGAGGACATCTTGACTCTGAAAAAAGAAGTATGAAGTATAACTAGTTTATCAATTTAAATCTAATTATCCAATACAAAACTATGCAGATGATTTTAATTTATTTTATACTGTCTAAGACTGACTGAGATTGTCTTGCATTAACAGTTTTCTTTTACTGCCTTACTATGAAATTTGTTATGTTTTTAACACTCTATTATTTGACTAAGACAAATTAACATAAAATAATATTTCTTTTTGTGTAAATATTAATAATCTAAATATTTTAAGCATTATCAAATTTCAAACAAGTAGATTTAATTTTTTGATTCAGTAAACTAAACAGCAAGCAATTTTTATTGTTAAAAAATCCTTATCTTCTCTATATTTATCTCAAACTAGTTTATGTACACTTTTTCAAACACATATATGACAGAAAAATTTGTAACTTGCAAACTCAGACAGCCCGAAACAATAACCAGCTCGAAAGCAAATTGAATAAATACAGTTCAACAAATACAGCTACATCCTGTTTTTCTACAAAACACTCGGACAGGCCCGACAAAGGCATTTATTCAAGACCAAATCTATTTCAGTCCCCTGTTATCAACGAGCTAACAACAAACACACTCCGCTCAGACCACAGGCATGCTCCGTCCCACTCAACCTTCATCCAAGCCTCCGAGTGCTCCAAAACCTCAGCCAGAAGCAGCTCTACTCTCACCACCTCATACCCTCTCTCTCTCTCACAGCAAACAATCCTCAAGCAATAAAAAAAGAATCACTGATTACCGGAATATGTTGAGCTCCGTAGCTGCAGCAGTCTGGGCCTTTGTCGAACTCTCCTCACTCTCTCTTTCTCTCTCTCTCTCTCTCGCTCGCTTCAGCGAGAGCGCGCGGGCGCAACAGTTCGTCTAGTCGAGGCGACCGCTGCTCACTCTCGGATGCATGCTCAGGCGGGCTTCCTCCTCCAGGCGAGGAGGGCCAGCAGCAGCAGCGGCGGCTCGGCCGAGCTCGGAGACATACGAAGGGCCTGTGCCTCGGCTCGCGCGCTCTCTCCTACATACACGCAACAGCAGCGGCCCGCACACCCCGAGAAACCTTCTCTAGAGGCACGCTTCCACTCTCTGTCTCTCTCTCTCTCTCTCTTTCACGGAGAGAGAAAAAAGCGTATATATAGCCAGTCGCTCGAGAGATGTGGATACACACGGACACAGGCGAGAAGCAAAAAAATCACGTATACACACAGGGAGGCACACTCACAGACACACGCGCACAGATGTGTAGACACTAGAGCGGAGCAGCAGTCCACTGTGCACACGCGGGGATGTATACGTGTGAGAGTATATACTCAATGGACGCTGAGCTCCGTTCTCTCAGCCGGTGCGCTGCTGCTGCTCCTCCGCATCTTTCCCCCTGGCGCCTTCTGGCCCTGCGCGAGGCTCTTTAATCCTCAGCGACGCGCGATTCGGCTAGCTCGGCTGGAGCACGACGTGGTTTAATGTAGCTTTACGAGCTGGCGGTGTATAGTGTATATATATGTGGATGTGTAGAGTAGTAATATGCGCGGCTGTACGGGGCGCGAGTATACACACAGGGCACGGCGGACGATCGCGCACTCGGACGGCTACTGGCGGATCGTCGACGAGGAGACTGTCTGGCTAGCTGCTGCTCGCTGCCGACGCGACGTCTGACGGTGACACGGAGAAGTAGGGAGAGAGAGAGGATATATAACTGCGGACGCGAGTGTGTGTGTATATGTGCGTGGTTGTATTGTAGTAGCATGTGGGCCGTGGAGTAGTGGGCAGGTGTAGATTGAAAATCAAGTGTGGAAGGTGTGGGTGTTGCGGGTTCTTGGATCTGTCGGTAGAGGGACGAGGAGTTGAGTATGGCGCACTGGTTTGAAAAAGTTTCGAGCTATACCGGGTGTCGGGGTAGGTTTGTATAATGGAAAAATAGAGTTTATCCGGATTGTTGGGGAAAAAAGTTTACCTGCTGCTTTGGAAAGTGGAGGTATGTAAAGCGGAAATTTTGGTTTATGGTTTTTTATTTTGAGGGATTTTGTGATAACGTTGCGGAAAGTTGCGTGAGAAAATTTAGTGATTTGCCGTTAACCGCAAGTAGTAATGAAGTAAGAAATTTTTCATATTAAGCAATTTATACTGTATGATGTATAATAATTGGTTGGGTTTTTCAGTATAATTGTTCAGTATAAGCTAACGATTAAATTTTATCATAGATGATTCAGCGATTTAATTTTTTAATGAGTTTTGTAGACACAGCGTAATAAAAAAATTTTATTAGGGAACTTTCGTGAATAAATATTGTCAAGATGTCACGTAATATTTTAACGAGATTTTAAATTCTCTGTTATCTACCTTTAGTGGTAATTTAGATGATGATAAATCTATAAACATATATAGAAACTAATGGAATTTTCTTGAAAAATTCTAATTATCGACAATTAGAAATAAAAACATATTTTAAATTTTATGTCTAAAAATTAATCTTAATTATATTAGTTTGTACTATAACCATATTTCAATGAAATTTTATGAAGGAAAAGCTCTAATTTTTTATAAAACATTTTATGTGGATTTGTAAGCTGTTGAAGTATATAACACTCTCTACATAAATCCTCATTCTTATCAATAATAATCGCAAGAACTTAGTTTTTTTTAAAGTTTACGTTTACAGAAAATATCGCAATGGAAAGTTGTAGTTTCTCATTAAAACTATAACTTACCAGAAAGACATTTTCACAAATTTGAAATTTGCATGCATTAAGTGAATTTAAATAATTCAATAATTACATATCGCTATCAGGGTGGGTTTTATATTACCTTAAAATCATTTAGTGATCTATCCAGATTACTTTGTAAATTGAAATATAATCAGCTTGTAGAAAGTGATTAATATACTTTCAAAATCACAGACGTGTTTAAAATTAAAATATAATTATTTTATCCGTTGTTAATTTTGGCTACCGATTTGACTCTATACTTGTAAAGTTGTTCATACTTAATCCAATAGATGGAGTTGACATTCACGTAGTAAAATACTTATTCTTTCTAATATTAGTAGGTGTCTTAATCTCAATATTATCTTTCATATTTGTCTATGTCTGGGCTCAGGGTCATTAATTATCACGAGCCCTATTGTTAATATATTTACGCAAGCACCTTCATATTTGACTAATTTGTAATTTTGAAACTTATTTGTAAATATCAAAAACTCGTGGAAATTCATTCAATCCTTATCCTCGCAATTACATATACTACTTCATATCGAATCGTTCACCGAGCAGGCACGATTAATACCTGAAGATGACGGCGTCTACCGCGTAGACGTACAGTTATACAAGTGTCTTATTCATAAAAGAACAAGTGAATTTCGAATGTACGTAAATTTTAAAAATGTACAGATTGACTGTTGAAGCAAAAGAAATTCTGGAGAAGGCTTTTCAAGAAGAGCAATATATAGATCTTGTAAAAGCAGAAAAATTAGCGGCACTTGTAGGAACGAAAGAACAAAAGGTCAGAAATTGGTTCAGCAACCGACGAGCTCGTGACCGAAAAAATAATGGGACCGTAAAGCGATTGAACACCAAACGTTCCACTGCGGTAAATCATTCGGATGATTCGTCGTTTCGAAAAGTAAAAAAAGGTATTCCAAGTAGTACAACAAAACGTGCCAAAAAAAATTTGACGCCTTCGCCGCACGTTGAAAATAGTCCTCAGCAGGTTATGGAAGTAAGCTCTGTAGACACAGGGGAAGCAGTAGGGCTCAGTGCAAGTTTGCTTCTTCCACCTAAGCTAACAGTAAACATAGACAAACACTGTAAGATGCCTGAAGTTAATGACAATCAAGATAAGCTACCCGAAGTCATTGATAATCAGTATGAACTACCCGAAGTCATTGATAATCAGTGTAAGCTTCCTGGAGTCATTGATAATCAGTATAAGCTACCCGGAGTCATTGATAATCAGTATAAGCTACCCAGAGTCATTGATAATCAGTATAAGCTATCCGGAGTTATTGATAATCAGTATAAGCTATCCGAAGCTATTGGCAATCAGTGCAAGGTACCAGAAGTTATTGACAATCAAGATAAGCTACTCAGAGTCATTGATAATCAGTATAAGCTACCAGCAATCATTGATAATCAGTATAAGCTTTCCGAAGTCATTGATAATCAGTATAAGCTATTCGAAGCTATTGACAATCAGTGCAAGGTACCCGAAGTTATTGACAATCAGGATAAGCTACCCAGAGTCATTGATAATCAGTATAAGCTACCAGGAATCATTGATAATCAGTATAAGCTACCAGGAATCATTGATAATCAGTATAAGCTATCCGGAGTTATTGATAATCAGTATAAGCTATTCAAAGCTATTGACAATCAGTGCAAGGTTCCCGAAGTTATTCACATGCAGTATAAAATACCTGAAGTTTTTGACGATCATTATAAGTTACCCGAAGTAACAAATTCGATAGATAATCGATATAAGCTACCCGAAGTAACAACTTCGATAGATAATCGATATAAGCTACCCGAAGTAACAACTTCCATAAATAATCCGTACAAGCCACCAGAAATTATTGGCATTCAACCGAATAATTTGCTTTTGACGGAAAATGAATGCGGTATTGGAGGGAATACCTTCGAACTCGATTTATTATCGATGTATTGTAGCGAAGAAAATTTGCCTTATGACATAAAAAGTGATGGCTTTTTTCAACACGAATTATCAAAACTAAAGGATAATAAAAAACAAGAAGTCTCTTCGTTTTATAAGCAAGAGAATAGAAGCCGTGAAGAGCGGGATATTCTTAAGGATTTAACTTTGGTCGATGATGCTGATATTGAATCGTTTGTTATTAGCTTGTTTAATTAATCATTTATAGAGTATTATATAATGTTATAGATGTTTTAAAATTAATTCCAATTACAAGCGAAATAATTTTGTTGCATATGAACGTGTTGACTTTTATCGTAATTACGATTGTATTTTAATTTTTTTTACAAGTATAAATGCTTTGACTGTGAAGTAAGATAATGCTGAATGTTTATACAAATTTTCGTAAGCATTAAAAATGCAAATAAAAGTTTATTATTTTAAAAAGTTTTTAAACTTATCTTTGTAATAGTCTTTATAAAAGACAACTACAGATTTATAAAGTATTAACATGTGTAAAATATTCAAGAAATAACTAATTATATTGACAAACTATTGCTAATAAAAATTAGTGCTCACTCTTAAATTCAAATTTTAATTTAAAGATAGCAATCAAATCATGTCTGTTTAGATCTGTCACTATACTACTTGAAACTAAAATAAAAAAAGTTACAGGAACAGATCGAGGGGTACGGCAGTGCCCTTGATGGTACGTTATTTGGTTTACTTTAAAGAAACCTTATATGCTTTTAAATAGAGAAGGACTAAAACATTGCTAGATCACGTTTGGAACGGGACGGAATTTTTTTTCAAGCTTTTGAAGTGATACAAGTCGAAATTCCGTCCCGCATCGACGTTTTTCGATCTTGAGAAACTGTACTTAGTTATATTGATATTTTTGGAAAATCCTGACTTTTTTCGGGATTGCCCGATATTTTTCAGGATTTCCTGTTTTTTTTTTACGCGGTTCTTCGAATTTCTTTAATGAACCATGAATACTAGATTTTAGAAAGCTTTATTGAAAACCCTTTAAGCATCCCGAAATGTATTTTGTACTTTATTTACTAGATTTTAATAGTTCCTTATTTATTAAAAGTTTCTTATTACTAATTACATTATTTTTATTATGATAATAGTTATCTCTGTTTCTTTTAGTCCCTATCGCTTCTATTACGAAAATTACGGTAAAACCTGTTAATCATAAGATTTTGACTGTATCGTCCAAATTTTTAAGTCGTATTTAATAATGAATATAATTCGCCTTGAGAATAACATGGAGATAACTTGTATGTTATCTTATATTACTAGTTCGTAGGTCATGACAAATGTATAAAAATTTAGATAAAACAAAAAAGTATTCTATCATTGAAACTTATGGGCCAAATAGTAAAAGTACTTCTTATATCGTTTTGTACAAGTATATTGAAAATAACTAAAAGATAATTTTATCTTACTATATTACGTAACTATTAATAAGCTATACTTAATAAGTTAGGAAAATTATGAACGAATTATATATTAAGATTATTTTCACATTCCAAGAATTTTTTATTACTTATTAAAGGTATAAAGAATAATAATTGAACATGAAGATTTTTGAAGATTTTTCCGTAATTTATCGTGTTATCTCGATCGATCTTAAATAATATAAAATTTCTCACATATTGATAGTAGAGTTTTTTCTATGATATTCGTTTTTTTAATGCAGCTATTTTTCATTAAAAATTGATGTTTGCATAAAAGTAAAGCTTTGATAATTTATTTAAGATATTACAAAAGTTTTGTTACTATATTTATTGTATAATGAATATTTATTGTAATAATTAAAGAAAACTATATATTACAATAATCTGCACACATTATTCACATTTTAAAATCTTCATCAGAAAAACAATTAATCGCTTGCTTTAATAAATACTTCTCATGACCAACATTGATACAAACTAGGATCAGACAATGTTCACCAGCCTCGTTAACATAGAAGTTAGGTTTTAAAACCCGCTCATCAGAAGTATTGCACGTGAATCCTTCAATTTCTAACAATCTAATCAATTTTCCTTGAGCATCAAACTTAGACACTCGATAACTTTGACTGTCAAAGTCGGGACAGACCTTTCAACGTTTTGCAGGCTTGGGACACTCAATTGTGAACAGTAAAAATCCACTATTAGGCAAACTGTATGGCTGCATAAGTATCGGCGTGTCTTTGAGAGTTATCTTATATCCGTCGAATTTAATTTTTATTGCTAGATCGTACTGCGAGCAGTCTATTCTTTCGTGCTCGATTTGGAAGCAAGCCCGATTAAAAGTCCATGGGCTGCTGAGTAACCTCCGATATATCCGGTAATCATACCGTAAGAATTGCGTAGATTGTATTCTGTAAAAAGAAATTGTTATGATGAAAGTGTAACTTCTTTTAATCGAATAACAGCTAGAAAGGTTACAATGCTTTAGCATTGTTTTAATATTTCTCACCTCACCATTAGATTCTATATGGTGAAAAATTGTATATGATACCCCTCGACGTTAAGTCGACGATAGTTTAAATAGACGAAGGCATATTTCTTAGATGATAAATTAGTCGAGATGGAAAGTAATTCCACAGGCATATAAAAAGAATCGGGACCATTAAACCAATCGGTCTCGGTCCACTAACTATATCACCTTCAGCGTTGAGATTCACCCTGCAATAGGAAGAGCCACACATTTCCCGATCATAAAAGAGACAATAGTATCGGTATCATCGCTATTTTTTGTAAGAGCAAACTTCTCTGCTGGAAAGCCTTCGATCCCCCCTGCATATATAGCTCGTCCAGCCGTGCAGAGATATTGTAGCTTCTGTGATTTATTTGCAGTCGGACAAACGAATGCTAGCGAATACGTAGTCATAGTCATTCACATTTTCAAACCTTTTAATATAGCCAATGATCACTCGGTCGTTCTTAACTGGGATTATCTGCAGTGCTAGCTCGAAGTAAGATTTTTCAATTGATATGGTTCCGAAGCTGCATGAAGCTTTTGTTTTTGTGCCGTCGAGATTTAAAATTTGGAGCACGACGCTGTAATTTGGGTTGCAAATTAGGTATGCTATTGATGAGTTAGCGATAGAGTCTTTTGATACTCTAGCTTGTGTGTTGTTACGGAAGACTTGCTGAATTAAAGCAGTTTTTAGTGTCGCGTCGACGTTAAGAACGAAACAGATTATCGCAAATGAAGCGATTGATAACACGGTTAGAAATATTAACAGACAAGTCTGTTAAAAATGAATTACAGACAGAATGTCTGTTACTTTTAACAGAAAAACGTCTGTAAGGCATTGAACATTCATATATAAGTAAATTGACAGGTTTTGTCTTTTAATTTAACAGACAATTTAGTAATAGGCAAAAAATGTTAACAGATTACACGCGTGTTTTTAACCGTGAATTTATGTTTCAGCGACATTGTGCCAATAATTATTAAATTCCACACTACTAAAAAATGTTTTTATTAGTTAATATTAAATTATTTTAGTTAAATTATTTTATTAGTTAATATTACTATTGTATAAAAAATGTTTATTGCAAATAGAAATTTATTTATTACATATGAAAAATATTTGTCTTGTTTTGTTGTTTAAAGAAGGAAGTAATTGTAAGTCAAGTTTATTTAATTTATGAAAATTAATTTTTAATTATGCAACACTAGAAAAAAAATTCTACCTTGAATACTACCAAGCAAAATACCATTATTTAAATATTGATGGAAATCTATTGTATTATTTATTATATGATTATAATAGAAAAATAAACTTTTTCGTATCCTAATTGAACGAAAAATGTGATTTTCAGTCAAATTTACTTATGACAATAGACGTGGGATCCGTCGACTGCCAGATTTCGACTGTCCCGATCAAATATTTTAAGCTCATATTTATTATTCATAATTTCTTTAAAAAAAGAAAAGGTGGGGGATTGGTTAACGTAAAATTATGTTTTATCGTATAGTTCTGATTAAGAAAGAAGGCCATGATAACATGATGTACAGAAGATTGAAATTAAAATAGTTGTATTATTATATGTAATTATTGTATCTGCAAAAAAAAAAAAACAAGAAAAACTGTCGAATAATATACAGATACAATAAAAATTTGCAAAATTATTTTATTATTGATAATGGAACAACTTAATTAGCTTAGAGTAATCTGTCAGTAGATTTCAACTGACTAAAAATTTAATCGAAACTGATTTCAAAATTGAAATAAAACAAAAAATTATTCTATCATTAAAACTTATTAGCCAGATAGTAAAAATTCTTTATTTATCAATAATAATTAATAAATTCATTTATAGTAATAATAAAGAAATTTATGTATTACAAAAAACTGTAGAAATTATTCACATTTTAAAATGTTTATCAGAAAAACAATTAAACGTAGAATTTAAATACTTCTTCAGACCGATATTGGTACACACTAGGTACAAACAATGTTCACCAGACTCGTTAACGTAATAACTTGGCTTTAAA